>APFE030618608.1:66414-90801 GCA_000404065.3 Pinus taeda
TTTACTGTACCTCTTTTATAAATATGGTATTTGGCCCATAGGATTCACTTAAATAAAACCTATTCTTGAAAATTAGGGCAAATGGAAGTTTGTAACTCCTAATTTCAAGTGCTAAATTTACCTTTTTTACCCTCTCCCTTAAAACAAGGTGGGCTATTTGAGGCAATTTGTAAAAATGTACTATGATACAAAATATTCGCCCACTAAAAATTTAAAACCCCTTAATTTCGCCTAAGGGCGAACATTCACCCCTAAAATTTTCCATGGAGGTACCCTAGGAGAAGAGGTAGTTGGTATGTAAATATTCCTACCTTTCTGTTTATCCTTCTTGATGGCACTTGTTGATGTTGATGTAGGTATGACTCTTTGGGATGTGGTTCCTTGAGGTGTGCTAAAGGGAATCACGTTGGTTTAAGTAATACCTGAGCTTGTAAACATGTCATGTAGGTCCAAATACTAGACAATTATTGTGAGATCCATATTAGGCAATGCAAGTGTTGCCATCACTTGGTGTGAAATGAAACCGGGTGGAGGGTATAAGAAAGATGTTTGGGTGATTACGTAACATAAGAAGGATGGTTCGCTAGTCATGACGTTAGATGTTTCTAGAGTTGGTTGAGGGCCTTGGGACTAGGTATCATTTGATGTGCTCATCATGCATACCATAGTTTTTGAAACTAGTGTAACTATTAGTGGATCTCTTAGATATGTGCCGAGGGGTGATGATTCTTTGACCATCCCTAGACCGCCTTTGATCGAAGATGGGACCACTAGGGGTGGAGATGTTTGTGTATCGTAGCATGTTAATTCTTTTATGGTGATGATTGTCCCATTGTGTGGGAACATCATGGTGTGAAATAATGATGATGCCACTACTTCCATAACATACATATAGCTATGTCCCAACAAGATATTATAATATAATTGAGCATCAAGGACTTTGATATCGATGAGAACAATTTTTCAGTAAGATCCATTGGAACATTCTGAAAAATTCCTACGAGTGTTAAGGCATGCCCGTCATATGCCCTTAAAGTGATAGGGGAAGTAGTGAATTTTGGGGATCCCAAATTCTGCCAAACTGACTTTGACATGATATAGGTGGATGCCCCCTTGTCAACAATGCATTTATGGATGGTAATATTTCGGATGGTGACAAAAATATGGAAGGAGACTATAGATGGTAATCGCGGTTCTTAATTGGCCAAAATGAAAGTTATCAATCATGAATCGGATGGGTAAATTATACCTAACGCATAAAGTATGGTTTTTTGCTAAGTTGGATAAGTTTGTAGGACCTACAATGCTAACATGGATGAGGGAGATTATGTTAGGTCATCAGCAATGTTATAGCTATAAGTTGTCTTTGAATTACGATTTGTACGACATAATGGCCCTTTGACCATCTTTGGGATGGGTTCAATAGGGGGTTTTGGTAAAGTAAAAGGTGGTGTAGTTGTAGTATTGGTGGACATAGAAGGATGTGGTTATGGAGGAGTCCCATAATCATGGTTTTATGTTTGTAAGAAAATATATGTCCCTTCCATATAAATTTCACAATATGTCACATCATTAGAAAGACCCTTGATTTAATTTTGGTATGAGGGATGAGAATCCTCGTGTTGTGTGGCTACCACTCCTTGGTGGGGGGAAGGATTATGCATTACTCAAGGTTGTTGGTTCCCTCCACCTACCCCCTAGCCTCTCTCATTTGATTGAAATAAGAGAGTTGAGTACAATGATGGGTCTAGTGCCCATACTCTCCACAAAAAGCACAAGCATGGTTAGTCCTAATACTGGTGTTTTTGTTTTTCTTTTGTGATTTATTTATAATTGAGTTCTGGTTTAGGTTTTGATTAAGGGGATTGCCCCAAGTCAGTTTCCACAGAGGTTTTTGTTATTATTTTCCCCTTGTCCTTTCCCTCCTTGTTTATTCTTCCTTTTATTTTTATTATCATTTGGATGGTTTCCATTGTTGAGTTTTTCAAATGACTGTTGTTGCTAAGGGAAGGAAGGCTGTAAAAAATTAACACCTGTGTTTGGCTAAGCTGGGTGGTTAATTTGTTGAGGTGCTGGGAAAGGATAGTAAGGATTTCCTTGACTAGTATCGGTGTAGTCATATTTGGAGGTTGAAATAATCTTGTTGGCATGTGAAGGGTATTGGTTACGCTACATGGAAGGGTTTTGAGAAGGCACAAGCTGATTGGGATAGTACTTGGTGTTGGATGGGACCAGTGTTGCGACTGGCCCACTAAATGATTGGAAGTGAGGTTGTGAATTGTACACATTTCGAGGGTGTTGGATGGTACTTCCAATTTGACTTTGGGTAATGTTCCCAATTAAATTGTATGCAACATTTGATGCTTCAAGTTTATCATGTCTGAAATACTATAAGTGAGGATCATTAAGGAGTACAGAGTAAAGGTACCATGACTATGTGTAGATAAGATCAAACTATTGATATTTCCTAATGCCCTCTTCCTTTGTTTGAGTCATAGCTATGGCCACATATTTTATGATTGTTTTCAAAAGAGATTTCAAGAAGAAATTGAGGCAGAGGTCCTTTGATACTCTCATCTTACAAAGGCTACGATGCTTTCACCACTCATGGACATGGTCTAAAATGTGTGTGGTTGTTGTTTTCCTGAAGTGTGTCAATAGTTCCAGCGCTGTTTTATGATGAACTGGGAGCTAGAATAAAGTGACAAATTATCTAGTTAAGGATTCAAATGTTGCATGAGAGTAGCTTTGCTTACATACCATTTTTCTATAGGGCTAGTCATGAGGGTGAATTGAAATAGTCTCAAGAAAACTAGGTCCTCTACGATGCTACTGGATGAGAACCATAAATAAAAATTCATAATGTTGTTGGCGAGATCCTCCCCATGCTTTCCTTCAAACTTAGGGATGTGTGAAGGCATTTTGGTTGGCATAGGGGAGCATTGTTGATTGTGAACAATGGGATCATTTGTAAGATTGGTTAGATCTAGAAAATTTAAGGTAGATAAAAATTGGATTTTGATGGTATTCTCCATCTTAAAAAGACTTTGAAATGAAGTGTTAAATGGAGTCCATTGTGGGGGAGTATGAGTAGGACTACCTGGGGGGTAGTATGTGGACTCCCCTAAGGGGTGGTAAAAGGATTATCTTGAGTGGGAGTAGTCATGATCAAGGTTGCCCCAAGAAAGGTTGATCCAATCAAAGTTGATGGATGTTTCCTCATGCGCCAAAATGGAAAGAGACCTGGCACACCTCCCGGTAATGGGGAGAGGTTTTGGATGTGTCTAGAGAAACAGGTGACCCTTGGGTCCCCTATACTACCCTAGAAAGTTTGTTACTTATATATGGTGAGGGAGGATTTTCTAGCAAACCAAATTAATCACATACATAAAACAAATAAAAAATTAAATGGTTAATTTTTCCCTTTGTCTATATAATATGTGAAAACATAAACAAACAGAAAAATTTGTGAGATTTTTAGCGTATGATAAAAATCCTATAAAGACCTAAATGTCCTTCTGCTCAAATAGTAACTGGACCTTGATAATATTTTGTAGTAGAACATTAGCCTAGCCATGTCCCGAAAGTGTTGGTGATGTTTCCAATAACCTTGAGATAACCAAGGTTGAGAGGGTTATAATTGGGGGTATTGGGGCTATGTCCTAAAAAAACTGGTGACACTTCCAACAACCTGTCCAAATTTATGTCAGGTTTGAGTTATCTCGTACACGCAACCTATTGGGAAATATGCCCTAATTTTTGGCCACTAAGTTACCTGCATCCAATGGGAATGAGTGAATCTCAGCTTCTGATTATCAATTTTGGACCCAATACCTCTGCCATGTGTGATAATCGACCACCTAGGCCTTACCTCATTCATGGGTTTCTTCTCATTATCGTATTTTTCACTGTATGATGGAAGATTTAAAGCTCCCTAGATGATAACTTCTATGTTTCAAAATGTAAAACAACCATGGAATCTTTTGTGTTGCCTACCCCCACAGTGCTAACCTGAATTATAAATTACCTTCTGGCCCCTATGGAGAATTTAATGTGTTCAATTTAAGTTTGTTTAAGAGAATATTTGCTTCAGTTAGGGTGTGTAACAAAATGTAAGCTAAAAGAAACTAAGTAAAAAGTTTTCAAAAGGAGGATACGCTTTATACAAAGTTTAATATAGTTTAATGTGTTCACTGAAAGTATGTGCAAGTGAATTTGTGAGCTTATAATGTGAAGTGATGTGGATATTCAATGATCCTTTACCACTTCCCTAATTACATTGTGTTATGTTTGTTCCTTGCAAGAAAAGAAAGAATGTGTGGATGATGGGCCACTTACTTCCTTCTTAATTACACTATGTGAGCATATAGGGAGATGGAAGCTTAGTGCTTTGAGAAATATTTCATATTCCACCAAAGATTTTCCACAAGGATGAAAGGGAGGCAAGGGCTACTCTCTTTTTTTACTAACACCAAATCCTGGTTTTGATAATAATGTAAATGAATTAAAAGTTTTGGTTAGCAAACAACTAAAAATGATATGGATTTAAGGTCACTTAATTTCCTCCTACTTAACCTAAGTGAGATGCGAGTTTTTTAATGAGAAAAACAAGTCAAAAAGATATGTGTATTAGGGCCACTTACATTCCTCTTGGTTAAGCTATGTTATGATGAAAAAATTCCAAAGTCAAAAAATAAGAAATTTCCCTACTTATAATGCTTAGCAAAGAAAATTGAAACCCTATCTGAACTAGAAAAAATTGCAAGAGTGCAGGAAGATCACTAAAGGCTGCCACAAAACTCTAGAAAAATGGAATGAAATTTTAAGCTCTTTTTCTGTCTTGTGGGTTATGTTCAGCATAGTCGTGAGACCCGCGTGACTATCTCTGCAAAAATCCACGAGGCTACCTCAAAAAAATAAACATAGATGCTTTTCGATTGTGCACAGGTCCAAAGGAGGCCTACATAGGTCTAGAAATATTATGTGATAGAAACATAGTGTAATTACAAATAAGAAATGCATATAAAACAACCAATTTAGACTAAAAAGGCAAGAAAATGGAGTTTCCATTTTGTATGGTGTTCTTGGTTTCCTATGAGTCCCAAAAGTATCTTCCTTGAAGTTGGTTGCTTCCTGTAAGGAGAAAATAACCAAATGAGTTATTTTAGTGACTGAAGATGGACTAACAAATCATTGAATCTATTGGAAACAATGCATAAACAAAACTAAACTAAATAACACATAACAAGCTTGTGAAGCAAAACAAATCAATAGAGTAGGAAAAGGCTTCTCTTTATTGATTATTGGTGGTGGAAGAGTTACAAATAAAGTATCAAAGATACTTGAATCGATTTTCTTGAGAAATGGTGCTCAATATCTCTCAACAAAGATTTCCCCTTTTCACTCTATTTTACAAAATATTTCTCTCTCAAAGAAGCATAGAAAACTCTCTACAGTGGTAGAATTATCCTCACAATGGTATGTTATATCTATTGGGAGAAATTTTAGAATCATAATAATGCAAAACTTATTTGTTGTTTTTGGATCTCCATGAACTTGTATTTATAGAAATTTTTGACCCTCCTTCACCCCTTTGGCTCATCAATAAGTTTTTTTGCCTCAAAAATGAGGTAAGAGTTATCATCCTCTTGCCATTAAAGCTTCTTGGGGCTCAAGGCTTGAATGGTAATCCCATCATGTCAAAAGGTGAAGTCTTTTTCAAACAAGTTCATGTCCCAATATCTTAACTAGACTTCTCACAACCCTCGCTGCTATCGAAGGAAAAGTTGTTATGTAGTGAATAACCAACTTTGGAGCACCCGCGAGGGTTGATTTTTTAACTCAACCTTAGGAAAAAGTTTGATTATTTGATCTTCATGATGTTTCCAAATGAAAATGCAATCCCTGTACATGTTGTTCATTGAATCTGAGTGTCTTCTGTCGTGTACAAATGAGTGTACCATACTCTCAAAATAACAATAATGCAATGTCAGATGATTATTTGAAGTATCTGGAGTTGTAGCTAATCCATAACTCTAAGTCTTGAAGGAAGCCTCTTTCTCAAAATGTATCTTGGGTAACTGCATAGAAAATATAATCAAGCATGTTAGGGGTGAACTATGTGAAATTCTCTTACCTATGCCAAAATTATTTGGAAAACTAAAGTGTTATACATTGGATTGAAGTTTTTGGGACCTATGTTTATCTTGGAAATGTTGCATTTAATTTTAGAATGTGTTCAGAAGCAATATGTTGTATTGATGACACTAGCCTTGAAAGATGCCCTACATATGCTGCTAGTTGAGATATGCTTCGGTGCATATGCTTCTAGTTGAGATATGTTTCCCTACAAATGTTATAACGAACTATAGTAACTCTGATACATCCTTGATTGATTTCATCACATTTGGATTTTATAGTTTTGTTCATTTGTATTTTGGAAAGAAAACTTGCATATGACAAAGGTTAGATAAAAATTGGAAATCTAGGGTTTGTAAACCTTAGAAGTGTAGAAGGATTGATAATAAACCACTAGTATTTGTGGATAAAACCATAGAGATAGAACTAAATCCACGTTCCCGCTAAAAGAAGAAAAACCTAGCTTATGTGAAGAAGGAGTAACCTCATGTTGATTCATAACAAGTAACTATTTGTAACTATAGTAGTTGAGGTTGAACCTAAAACATGTGTTAAAGAATAAGTCCTAGATCCAAAAACTCAGTTTTTCATGCCGAGAACAAAAACACCAATATTAAAGAAAAGAAGAGCTTCTCTCAATGTGATTTTATCTCTTAAATGCAAGTTTACAAGGAGCATGCCTAGAAATATCAATGTATAAAAAGTATTGCCTATATCAAACATGAGAACGTAATTGAGGTAGAAGACTCACATGCACAAGTTAGATGGAAAAAAAGTAAACTTATACCTTGAATTGTATATCATGCCTAAAATGCACCAGTAAAGCTCCATCTCAACTGATTTGAGGTCAAACTTGGGATGACAAGAAATAAATTGAGAAAAAAATACCTGCAAATCAAATAAATTGAGTTAAAGGTAGACAAATAATCATCAAAATAATAAAATAAATTAACAAACATTTTTATTACTAAATATTAATTAAAAATACTCAAGTGCATGAATATCTTAGTGATCTCCTCTTAGTTTCGAGAATAATTTATCAAAATAGCTTAATCTTGGAGCAAACATCCCTCGATTTGACAGAGAAAAAATGAACTCAACATTGAGTTTATTGTTTCCTTGTTGTATCGAGGGAGATTTTATCCAATATTATCCAAATCCTAATTTGTTCTATATTAAACACGGCCAACCACATGAAGGTTGAATATCTTATGGCCCCTCCCCATACATCACTCTCAGTTCCTTAGTACCCAATCTATCTACTAGAAAATATTTCAAATCAACAAATTAGGGTTCATGCATAGACAATAGAAAAAAAAAAAATCATAAAGTAACATATGTGGCTTTGTACATAAAGAGACATAGAGCAATAATTCATTAACCTATCAAATTAATTCATTCATCCATTCATTAATCAGACACCAAACACTTATCTCAATAAATTATATCATCAAAAATATGTTTTCATAACATGGTACCTGTTAGGATTCCAAAAAACTCTCCTAGGTTGTAGCTCAGAAATGTCTCGTAACATATAAATTCAACTTATTGTTGGAGTTTGAATGGAAGGACCGATGCTTGTTCAAGCAAGATAACCACTTCTACTTTGTTTCACTCCAGACATGCGTGAACACCCCCAGACTACAAGGCTTTAGACCACCAAATGCTCACAGTTTAGATATCGGGTGAATATGGAGAATGCTAACCACACCAGTAGATGCACAAAACCATGTGATGGTTGGCTGCAACTAGCAAAGAAACTTGTAAATCTATTCTACTAATGCACAGACAGGATGACAGCTCTCTTGCATCAAATAGAAAGAAACCTGAGTAACATATTCAATGATACATTTAGAAATCTAACAAAGATAGGATGACAACTATCTAATGCTAAACCTTAAAAGATCAAGGACACAGCATACCAAGCACAAGCTTAGAATAGAGGGAAATGGAAAGTGAGCGGTTAACAGCAAAAGAAGCTTGTATTAATTGAAAATGAAGATGAGACACTGCAAGTGACAAAATATCTACAGTTTCCAGAAGTTGAACCTTACATCAAATGCCAACCACCAACATCAACAACCCCAATTACATGTTCTTTCTGGGTATTTATAGATTTACATTACAGGGCACTTGGCCATTTAGGTATGGAGGGGTCATAATTGACCACCATCTGCATTTAACTACTTGATGGAGTCTCTAATTGTGTTTTCTTGCTTTAGTGGATCAATCAGATCCTTTCAGGTGATGTGTTTTCCTCTTAGGCAGTTGGAGTGTTCATACCAGTGGGATTCCATGACTGATAAATTTAGTTACAGGGTCATGCTTGTCCTTTTCTTCCTTGGCCATGCCTTCTGGTTGAGGATCTACTGTGACTGGTACTAGCAAGTTGGTCACCTTCCTCCTTCGGGAAAATGGAGTGGTCAGAGGACATGGACTGCATGGGCGAGTGGACGATATGGATGAGCGGAAAGGATGGCCGTCGGATCGGGGAAATGGATGGTGGACATGGCTCGGCGGAGGCTATCAGCTGAGGTGGAAGCGGGTTGAATTTGGGCCATTAGACCTTAGGAGGCTATATCGAACAGTGATCGGGAGGCGAAGTTACATTGTCGTTATCAGGTGGGAGCAGTTTAGTTGGGCAGTAATGGAATTGATCGCACCGCTTTCAAGCGTAAAGCGGTAAAAGGATGGGACCGCGCGATTCCACTCATCAATCGACATGTAACAGTGGATGAGAGAGAAAAATTGCTCTCATCACGCGCTAACATTCGATTCAGTGGACGGTGCGATAAGTGCGAAGGCCGTTAGGTCTCGGCAGAGATGATCTGACGCTGGGAAATGATCGAGCGGTTTATTATATCGGGCGCAATGGGTGCCGTTGGATTGGCAGGGCTGAATCAATGGTGGAGATGACGCGAGGGGTTTTATGAATGTGCACAGTTATCGAGATGAAGTTTTATGGCAGCTTTAGGGTTTTGGCACTTGGGGCTAAGGCCAAAGTAGTTAATTTTGTCAGGTTTTTTGGGGGAAAATAGAGGAATGGAGGTGGCAGAGGGAAAGCGAAGTAGAAGAAAGAAATGAAGAGTGACCAAATGTGGAATCCTTTTGAGCACAACAAAGTAGACCAAGCTTGTTTCTGACCTTGAAAAGTCAGCGTTGTATAGTAGAGCTAACACTGGCTCCTTCGGGGGATGTGATCCTCCCTGTGAGGTCTCAAGAACTATAAGCCACTGCCTTTCCTACAAAAACAAGATTAAAAACATTGCCTAGTATTCCATTGGGCATGGAGTCTATTTAAGCCTACACTAAAACCTGGTAAAAATAACATATTTACAACATTAAGGCCTGGAGACCTTCAACAACATAAACTTTCAAAAATCACCCATTAACTGGGCCATCAAAAATTGTATCTCCTTCTATACTTTGCAGCATGAAAGTGTTGTTCCCCAAGATCTGAGTGATGACAAAAGGTCCAGTCCACAGAGCATCGAACTTCCCATGGTTTCCCTTCTTTTCCTTCAGTGCATCCCATTTAAGAGCTAAGTTTCCAACTTGAAAACTATCTATCTTTGCCTTTCTATCAAAGGCTTCCTTGATCCTCTTTTAATGTGTTGTAAACTTTTCAACCAGCTACTCTCTGATTTGATGAACTTCAGCCAGGTCACTAATCCTCTTTGCCATGTCATTTTCCTCATTCTGCTCTTCCTACAAGAACTTCGCCATAGGAAGGGTTAACTAGACTTGGAATACAGCCTCGGTGCCATAAACTAGCTTGAATGGAGAATTTCCTGTGGATTTCTTGGTGGTGACCTTGTCAGCCCACAATGCATACTTCAGCTTGGAATCCTAGTTCTTCTTGTTGTCTTCCAGTAGCATTTTGATTATCCTTAGCAGGCTCTTGTTGGAAGATTCTACCAGACCATTACCTTGAGGATAATATGAGGTGGAATGAACTAGCTTAATGCCCATTGAGTCACACATGTCCACGAACTCTTTTGCTTTGAAGCCTGCTGCATTGTCTATAACTAATTTGTGTGGACAGCCAAACCTGGTGAAGATGTCTTCAGTTAAAAACTTCATGACTACATGATGATCAGCTTTCCTAGTAGGGATGGCCTCAATCCATTTAGTAAAGTAGTATGTGGCTACTAGGATCCATTTGTGCTGGCCACTAGAATGTGGGTTAATTTCCCTTATGAAATCCAAGCCCCATTGCTAGAAAGGGCCATTGGCATGTATTGGCTTCAAGGGAAGAGACTTCAACTGTTGTTTTCCTTAAAATCTCTAGCACCTGTCACAAGATTTTACAAATGAAAAGACATCAGAAAACAAAGTGGGCCAATACTACCCGGCTTGGTTTTCCAATAGTGATGTCCTCCACATATGCTGGAACGAAACTGATGCATGACCTTCATGGATTGTTCTTTGTCCAGACATCTCAAAAGAATTCCAAAGGGGTCCCTCCAATACAGCAAGTTTTTGTTAATGCAATACTTGGCTGCTCTAAGCTTAATAGTTCTGGCTTGACTTTAACTAAAGTCTGGAGGAACTTCTAGCTTCAGCATAAATTTAGCTATTGCAGAATACCATTCATAAGAAGCTAGATTTTCGGGCAATGATTGTTCATGCCCAGGTTCAGATGTTTCTTCCCCTGTCTGTCTATCATCTGAGGTTGTTCTTATCAAATTCATGTCCAACATCCTGCAATTTTCTTCGGCCATTAGCTTGGCAAGGCCTTAACCTCTGACAAGCTTAGTGGGCTTCAATTCTATGTTAAATTCAATAAGCTTTGCTATCCATTTAGCCCTTCTTCCATCAACATCTGGTTGTGTTAGGACATCTTTTACTAAAGTAGAGGGCACAAATGCAATTACCTTGGAGTGTAGAATGTATATTCTAAAAGCTTTTAAAGATTTAATTAGAGCATAAGCCTGCTTTTCGATGATATCATACCTTAGTTCAACATCCCTTAGTATTTTGCTAAAAAATGCCACTGGATGTTCTGAACCCTCATCATCTTTTTGCAATAAAACTGTTGCAAGGGTGTCACCTGAGGCAAATGAGAATATATGAAAGTCCTTCCTATAGTCTGGGCTAATCAAAGTGGGAGCTTCCATAATAGCCCTTTTGATGGCTTCGAAAGATCTTCTTGCTGCATTAGTCCATTTGACCTCTGATCCCTTTTTCAGCATGGAGGTGATGTGTTTTACCAGTTCTGCAAAATTAGGAATGAACCTCCTTACGAAATTTATTTTGCCCAAAAAGAATTGGGTGTCCTTTTTTGATCTTGGGACAAACAAGGTCTGTATTTCTTTCACTCTTTCTGGGTCAATCTTGACACTTGTAGTAGAAACAATGTGTCCTAACAACTTTCCCTCTTCTAAAGCAAATTGTGACTTTTTAGGATTCACTGATATCCCAAACCTTCTGCACTTTAGAAACACCTTCTTCAGATGTTGCAGATGATCTTGATGGCTACTGGAGTACACTGTTATATCATCTAGGTAGACAAGGAAAAACTTATCCTTCTCTCTTACAAATGTTATATCCATAGCTCTCTGAAAAGTGGCTCCAACATTCATCAGTCCAAAGGGCATCTTGGAGTACATAAAAGTGCCCCAAGGAGTGGTGAATGTGGTCTTTTCTTGATCATCTGGGTGTATAGCAATCTGGTTATACTCTGAAAACCCATCCAAGAAGGACATCACTTTGGCTCCTAAGACTTTTTGCAGCAAATGCTCCATCTTGGGAAGGGGATAATTGTCTTTCTTAGAGCATTTGTTCAGGTTCCTGAAATCCACACATAGCCTGATTTCTCCACTCTTTTTCCTCACTACTACCAATTTGGCTACCCACTTCAAATATCTCAGAGGAACTATGATTTTGGGAGCCAACAACTTCTTGATTTCTTTTTCAATCAAGGGAAGGAGCAAAGGATTTATGGGTCTCAGTTTCTGCTTGAAAGGAATGGTGTCTTTTTCCAAGGGTATCTTATGTTGGATGATCTTTTTGTCATAATTTTTCAGGTCACTGTATTCCCAGGCGAATACATTAGTGAATTGCTTCATTAAGGTGAAATATTCAACATTTTGGGCAATAGACAAATGGGTGGATAGATTTATATACTTTGGATGATATGGACTCCCTATGTTATGCCTATGGACTGCAGACTGGTCTTTTTTTTGGGTAGCTTTATAAGGCACATCATTCTCATCAAACAGCTTCTCTAGGGGGACTAGGCCTTTAGGTATATGATTGCCAAGCAGCTGTACAATGTTGTCTCGGCCAATTCTGTTCTTTAGCTGGGGCTGGGGACATTCCTCCAAGGCTTCATTCTCTTGGTCAATTTGTGTTTCAAAGAATTCATTAATGACTTGCAAAAACCTATTTACTTCATCATCATCCTCAAAGACTTTCCAGTGTTGGACATTATCAGGCAAGGATGGTTTGTATATTATCTAGACTTCATAAACCAACCTATGGGGCATGGGAGGGATGACCATGCTAGAAGACACAACAAGGGAATCAACAAGCTGATTTTTTACTCTAGGGATATATGAGATACAAAAACTATCAAAGGACTCTTTGAGTCTCCATAACTCATCTTTGTACGCTTTCAGCCTTGGGTGCCTTGCTTGGAAAGTTTTGTTCACTTGTTGAATGATGAGATTAGCATCTCCAAACACCTTTATGTCTCTGATTCCTTTGTCTTTGGCAGTGTTTAAGCCCAATATCAGAGCCTCATACTCTGCTATATTATTGGTGACCTGAAAAGTTAGCTTGAAAGACAAATGTGTGCTTTCTTGTTTTGGAGACACCAACACTACTCCTGCTCCTACAGTTTCTTTTGAACAGGCTCCATCAAAGAACATATGCCAAGCTTGTGTCCCTTCCTCTTCCATGGCCTGGCCTATTGGTTTCTTGATCTACACGGAGGCTCTCTGGGATTCTTCAATTTGGAGAATACATGCCCCAAAATCAGTGTCCACAGCGTAAACATGATGATTAGTGGGGTTCTTCTCATCGCTGATGATATAGGCTAGCTGAGCTTCCCTATATAGTCTTCTAATTTCTCCTCCAAAAACAGGAACAATGGCATAAGATAAGTCATTTTGTAATGTCCCACCTAATCTCTTAATCCACCCTCTGGAAAGTAGCATGCCAAACTTAGGGGGGACATCTACTACCACAATATCCATCATCATGATCTTCATGGGCAACTAAGTTAGGGTGATAGCTAAATCTTTGATCAACCCCAAACATTTCACCTTCCTTGAATCAAAGGAGAATAAATCATGATATGGTCTAGTGATACCAAGGCCTAACTCTTCCATGACAGTTTTGGGCATCAGATTATGGCTGGCTCCTGTGTCTAGTAGGCAGTTGTGGAGGATTTTATCATGAATGGTCAAGGAGACATAAAATGATGGGGAATTTTCATCAGCAGGTTTGGTCATTGGGCTAAGCACAACTGCAGGCTTATCATCTTGTAAATTGACATAGTCCGTGGAGGCTTGTGTGACTTCCAGCTCAAGGGCATCAAGGATAGGCTTCCTAAAGGCCTCACTCTTTACAAGTTCTGTCAGAGGTACAGATATTTTTAGCTTTTGGACTTTTGATTCAAAACTGAAAGAGGTAGGGAACTTGTCAGGACCTCTTACCTCTTGAGCTGGTGCTTTGAGGATGATTGGGTTAGCTACTAGTCTCTTCTGTTTGATGACCCACTACTCTGTGTGGACAGCAGCTCTTTGGGTAGGACTTTCTTTGACATTACTTGTTCTGGACCTCAAATTGTATCTTTACTTGTCTGCAATCTATAGAATAGCTTCTCTGTCCTACTCTTGACTGGACTGGTCCTAGAATAATGATTCTTCATAGGCAGCCAATGTCAAAAGGGCAGCACTGCCCTTGTCTTCCATGCAGTGAATCTGATCCTCTTCATCAAAATGTTCCTCCTCCATGACTACATTTTGGAAAGGAGTCTTAACCCTTTGTTCTTCACTGGCCTCTTTGCCCCTCTGATTGATTTGCAATTGTTCATTTTCTCTTCTAAAAGGATTTGGATTTTTAGGAGAAAATGTAAGGAAGCCTTGCTTTCCTAGAACTCTACTCAACCTTGAGTTTAGATATTTCAGCAACCAATGACTCAATCATTTTATTCATTTTATCTAATTTGGGCTCTGAAGATGAAGCAAAGGAAGAAGAAGCCTTGCCTCTCTTCCTCCTTCTATCAGCATGACTTTTGAGTTTCTCTGCAGCCATGATGTTGGATTCCACCTCTAAGGCTACATCTTGTTTCAGCTAGAGTGGCACATCTTCTTTCTCTTAATAGCAGATAGAAATCAGAGTCAAATGCATTGGCATAGGTGAGTTTGGCAGAGGTGGGGGTAGGATTTACTTCAGCTGGTATCTTGCTATACATACGATTGAATCTTTTATTAAAATCAGACAATGATCCCCCATTTTCTCTCTTGAGGTTGCCAAACTCAATATGGTAATATAGCAGGTCTTTCTTATCTCCCCGATGCTTTAAAAATGCATCATCTAATGCTTCAATGTTTTCTATAGACCTAGGGGTCAACTCTCTGAACCACTTTCTAGCCTCCCCATCAAGGTTCTGGAAAAATACTCTCATCCACACATCATCTTCACTAATATCTAGGTTATCAATGTAGCTATAAAAGACTCAAGGTGTTCTTCAGTTGTTACTCCCTATGTACTAGTGAACTTAAGCATGTATTTCTGATATTCTGCTACAGGCATAATATTCAAAGGAATAGGTAGGACCAAGGGTCCATACCTCGTAGGTATGATTCTTTCCATTTTGGTAGGTGCTTGTTGACCTGCCATGACTGGGGTAGATGGAAGAGTATTGGTCGTTTGGACGACAGAAGGCTGAGAAATGAATGAAAAAGCTAAAGGAAAATGATGGACTGTATGGGAGGTTTTCTTTGGACTGAGATCCAAAGGGGAACTTATTGAACAAGGAGCTTTATGAATCTCTGAGAGTATTTCTTCACTAATAGTGCTAGGCTCTATATTTTCAGCATGTACATGCTCAGTTACAAGCCTCTCTTGCAGAGATACATGAGATTGTTTAGGTTTATCTGATCCTGATGCTCCTTTCTATGATGCTTTTCTCTGCTTGACAATCTTCTCAGGGTTAGGCACTAGGTCAGCTGGTGATTTCTAAGGATTTCTCTAAGTATGTCTCACAAACTGAGCCAGAACTGTGATGTGGAGTCGCCAGAAGGTTGGTCCTCCAGTAGAGTCACCAGATAGATGATTACAACCAAAAATGTGTCCAAACTTTGTCTATCATCAAAGCTGGATCTGTGTCGTTCTCCCAAGGAAGCTGAGCTTCAATCTCCTCTCCTCGGCAACGGCGCCAATTATGTTAGGATTCCAAGAAACTCTCCTAGGTTTTAGCTTTGAGATGCCTCGTAACATATAAATTCAACTTATTGTTGCAGATTGAATGGAAGGACTAATGCTTGTTCAAGCCAGATAACCACTTCTACTTTGTTTCACTCTAGACATGTGTGAACACCCCCAGACTACAAGGCTTTAGACCACCAAATTCTCATAGTTTAGATATTGGGTGAATATGGAGAATGCTAACCACACCAGCAGATGCACAAGACCATGTGATGGTCGGCTACAACTAGCAAAGAAAATTGTAAATCTATTCTACTAATGCATAGACAGGATGATAGCTCTCTTGCATCAGATAGAAAGAAACCTGAGTAGCCTATTCAGTGATACATTAAGCAATCTAACACAGATAGGATGACAGTTATCTAATGCTAAACCTTAAAAGATCAAGAACACGGCATATCAAGCACAAGCTTAGAACAGAGGCAAATGGAAAGTGAGTAGTTAATAGCAAAAGAAGCTTGTATTAGCTAAAAATGAAGACGAGATGCTGCAAGTGACAAGATATCTACAGTCTCCAGAAGTTGAACCTTACATCGAATGCCAACCACCAACATCAACAACCCCGATTACATGTTCTCTCTGGGTATTTATAGATTTACATTACAGAGCACTTGGCCATTTAGGTATGGAGGGGTCATAATTGACCACCATCTACATTTAATTGCCTAATGGAGTCT
Organism: Pinus taeda; assembly: GCA_000404065.3. NCBI lineage: Eukaryota > Viridiplantae > Streptophyta > Pinopsida > Pinales > Pinaceae > Pinus > Pinus taeda. Next base: position 82,671 of record APFE030618608.1, read on the forward strand.
CTGACTATGTTTGCTTGCTTCAGTGGATGAATCTAATCCTTTCAGGTGTTGTGCTGTCCTCTTAGGTAGTTGGAGTGTTTGTACCAATGGGGTTCCATGACTGATAAATTCAGTTACAGGGTCACCTTTTCCTTTTCTTCCTTGGCCATGCCTTCTGTTAAATATGGTTGTTGAGGATTTACTGTGACTGGTCCAGGCAAGCTGGTCACCTTCCTCCTTCAGGCAAACGGAGTGGTGAGAGGACGTGGACTGCATGGGTGAGTGGACGATATGGATGAGTGGAAAGGATGGTCGTTGGATCAGGGAAATGGACGGCGGAGATGGCTAGGCGGAGGCTATCAGCCGAGGTGGAAACGGGTTGAATTTGGGCCATTAGATCTTAGGCGGCTAGATCGAACGGTGATTGGGAGGCGAAGTTACGCAGTTGTTATCGAGTGGGAGCAGTTTAGTTGGGTGGTAATGGTATTGATTGCACCGCTTTCGGGTGTAAAGTGGTAAAAGGATGCGACCGCGCGATTCCACTCATCGATCAACACGTAGCGGCAGATGAGAGAGAAAAATTGCTCTCACCATGCGCTAACATTTGATTGAGTGGACGGCATGATAAGTGGGAAGGCCATCAGATCTCAATGGAGATGATCTGACAGTGGGAAATGATCGAGCGGTTTATTATATTTGGCGCGACGGGAGCCATTGGATTGGCGGGGCTTGATCAGTGGTGGAGATGAGGTGAGGGGTTTTATGAATGCGCACGGTCATTGGGATGAGGTTTTATGGCAGATTTGGGGTTTTGGAGCTTGGGGCTAAGGCCAAAGGGGTTAATCTTGTTGGGTTTTTCGGGGGAAAATAGAGGAATGGAGGTGGCGGAGGGAAAGCAGAGTAGAAGAAATAAGGGAAGAGTGGCCAAATGTGGAATCCTTTTGAGCACAACAAAGTATACCAAGCTTGTTTCTGACCTTGAAAAGTCAGCGTTGTATAGCAGAGCTAACAGTACCTAATGTTTCTAATGATATAAATTAAAAAACATTTCCTTTTCATTTCTTCACTTTTGAATAGAATTAAAAAAGGACTTCATCAATTTCTTATTCTTCCCCTTCAGTTATTATGGCCTCTGTAGCTCTCATTGGCAACTTGTCGTTGAGGATGTTGCAAGATTGGAGGGTCATCAACTCAAACAAGAAATAAATGTTAAATTGATATTTTATTATTATTATTATTACAAGTATTTCATTAATAGAAAGATAATTAGAGTGTTATTTACCTGCCTCAATAGTGGTGGCAAGCAAAGTTATTTTTAATTTATTGTTCTTTAGTTGTAAATGTATGAAGTATTTTGTCTCTTATGATGTTAGATGTTGTGTTTGGTTATTTGATAATGATTCTTATATCATGGTTGAATAAACTAAGTCATAGAAGAGAGTTTTTGAAAGATTACACTAAAATCCCATATATTGGTTTGGCGATTGGCTTCATAGCTAGAATATTAGCTTTTATAATAAGACTAAGTTGACTATAGTCTTCATACAACATCTAACAATGTGATGTAAGATATTCTCCAATATATTAAATTTCCTCACAATTATAGTATGGGGGTTAGCTTAGGCCCTTGATCATCATGGGGAGGTTTATGTTGAGTTTTGTAACTATGGCAGTGTTCATAATGTATAATTTTCGCCCTTTATGTATTTTATAGATCATTACAAAGCATGTTATTCATGCTAGAGTCAAAATAAAAATATGTTTTTGAGTCATGTCCATTTCAACCTTTAAAAGAGAAAAATTTGAATATTTTAAATTGAAATTTTTAGCTCCAAAATATTCAAGTTGGCCTCCCTCCAAGTCAATTCAGCCCAGGAAGAATATACAACCATTTACCCCAACAGATCACTATATAAAGACAATTCAACCTCCTCAAAGCATAATTTCAACCTCTCAAGCAAGAATATTTTGGGCATCCAAGCGAAGGAAAAGAAGGATTAGGAGGACAAAAAAGAGGGATGAAATTCATCTATTTCTCTCTTTATATAGCTTGCACATGTAAAGTATTTCTCACTCCTTAGTTCACATCTTTTTCTGGAAAGTTACAGTTGCAGGGTTGAATTTTATGGGCAATTGTAGCGGGGCGAAATTTTGGGTTCTGGAAATTTACTAGGAGGTTGAAATTCAACCTAGGGTAGATTAGAAGAGTGAATTGTTGGATAAGATTGGAGGCTTGAATTGGAGGTTTTTGACTAGGTTTGACCATAGCTTTGTTGAAGGTCAGTTTGACCTAGTTGTTTACTAGAAGTCTAGGTGCGTTTGTTTTTTAACAGAAGAATTTCTCTATAGAAAAGGTTGTTGGGTTTTTACCCCAAGTCGGTTTTCACAAGGTGAATCTTGTGCTCTCTTTATGCATTTTGATATTTATTGTTCTACTGCTTTTATATGGTTGAATTTCTGAAGTATAATTGCTTAATGATATACTAGAAAAATTAAAAGATTATCAACATCATTAAAAGTAATTATCATTTTTCAAAAATATTGTGCTTATATCTATTGCACTTGAAAAACCAAACATGGTTATTGAGATTTGATGAAGGAAGGAAAATTGATACCACTTACATTGAGATCAGTATTGTTGGGTCCTTCTTGTTGATCTACATCCATGGCTTCTTCCATTAAATCAGAGAAAAATTTAGAAGGAGCTTCAAATTTCAGAGCTTGGGAGACTACGATTGATCTTGTAAATGCAAAGAATAAAATTTTGGATATTGTGAATGGAAAGATTATAGAACGGTCAGATAATAGAGGAAAATAAAATTTTAAGGAAGATTACATCACTACCATGAATATTATTATGGATTCTATTAGAGATCATTTAATCCCATTTTTGACATTGTAGTGTTTCCATTCATGTCAACAGGGACTTAGCATTAATGGTCTTATCATTGATGTTAACTTGATGTTGGTATCCCTCATGATTTTTGATGAGTGATCACTAATTTGATGTAGAGATCATGTTATGATGTAGAGATGTTGACTCATGCTGAGGAGATTGGCCAACGAGTTATTCATGATCTTGGCTTGTTGCAGAGGTGTATGGACATTATGATGATGATTTTGATGATGTAGAGGAGTTCCAGGTGCTTGGATACGTCCTACAAGTGTTGTAGAAGGTGTCCCAAAAGTTGGAAACATTTTACCTAAGGTTTGGTTGATTTTCGGGCTAAAAAATAGGGTAACTCGAGTCTCCTAAAGTTAGCCTGCAATCGTAACTCAAGTTGGCTTAATGCAATCTATGTTACCCTTTTCAAATAATTTTTTCCTGGAAGGAAATACTTGCATTGCCTCTTGTAGGTGATATTTCCTACATTCCTTGCGCATTCCAGTGAATTTTATAGGCTTTTTACCAGTGTTTTACTAATGGTTTTGTATGGAAACTTTTGTTGACTTAATCTTCTCCACTAAGATAATCAATGTATGGTGTGAATACATTGATTATCTGAGTAGTGGAGAATATGGATCAAAGAGATCAAATAGATGATCAGATCTACCAATTTGGGGTTAGAGAGTTTGCCCAATAACTTGTAGAGGTTGATGTAGAAGCTATAGGTCAATCTCTTGAAGGAGGTAAATACACAAAAGCTAATGGTAGGGGTCAAAGACTAGAATGAAGCATGGAGAGGCTAGCATGGTGACAGATTTTATGATGGAGAGGCAAAGATCAAACTGAATATTATGATAGAGTTGCAAAGGTTGTAGGAGAAGTAAATCATATGTAAAATGTTTGGATCAGAGCTTTATGGATGAGATAGAGTTCAGAGCATGTTGTAGCAGTATTTGATGAGTATCACATAGCTCTGAATCATAGTTTAGAGAATATTTAGGTTTGTTGTAGTAGAGGTACAGATATTGATGAATAAGGACATTACTTTGTGCAGTTGTTTGGTCATGTAATTGATGTTTTTTGTTAACAAGGCCAGATACATTTTTATGGTTGTGTTATTGTGCCTTTTGATTTTTTTGGACACATACGATTGTTATGTTTTCACTGCATAATTTGTATTTTCCAATGAGGAGTTTTGAGTCAGTTATATGTGATGGTTTTGATATGGAAAATTGTATGAGAGCTATATTTTGTAAGTATGTTGCTAGTTGATGTTGAGAGATGATATATGTTGGGAACAAGTTCCCCCAAGAGTTAGTTTTGGGGCTAAAAGCCCATGTTTTGGGGCAGAAAGCCCAAATTTTGTAATAAAGATGTAAAGTCTCTGCATTTTATGGTCTTGGAGCGTGAAGATGTCAAGAATCATAAAGGGTTGTCCGCCTTGTTTTTTAAAGTCTCATGTCGACTTTAAAGATCTACCCATGGTCCACGGACCATGGAATTGTATAAAAAGAGAGTCTTAGAAGAGTCTAAGGCAAGTTAAGGAGTAATAGTAGAAAGAGTTTGTGGGTAAGATGTTCTAATCATTCTTGGGTCTTAGCGCAGGTAGAGGCTCTGCAGCTGAGTACGCAGAGGCCTAGGGTGGAAGTCTGTAGCTGAGTGCGCGGACCCTTGCAGCTGTGTGTGCAAGGTGGATAGAGTCTATATTGAACTTGAGATATCAATAAAGAGAAGTATTCTTCAAATCACTATGTATCTTGTCAGTTTAATGCATCTTATTATATTATGTTATGATCTGGGTTTACATTATAATGCTTATTTGATGTGCGAATGTATTTGATTATATATGTTAATTGAATGCAAGAAAGAATATAGGTTTACGTGGAGATAACTCTAAATGCATGGTAGTGTAGGTAACACTTAAGATAACTTGGGAACTTATACAGTAATGTAGCCACAGAGGCGCGTAAGTGCCTGGACCTCCGATTAGGTCTGCGCAAAGATCAATCAGGTACCTTCGCTGATGTACTGAAGAATTGAAGAGAAGGAACATCGATAAGCCCTATAGGCTTATCGATCTACACAAAGGCAGGATCAAGAAGTGTAGATCGACATCATGACCATCTTAAGGTGCGGAAACTTGGTTCCTGCATCCCCCCATACTGCTTCGGGTGACACTTTGGTCTGTGTTCCACATGCTGATGCTAAAAGGGCCAATAGTGTAGGGATTTGCTTGGCTAACTAATGTTGAACATGGGTCAGGGCCCATTAAGCCAACAATATGTTTTTTTTTTGTTGAAGATTTTTTGTTGACGTTGTTGTTGGTTGTACTTGAGAGTTGGTTTGTTGATTTGATATTGATGTATGAGTGGGTTTTTTATTGATGTTGATGAGCATATTACTTGTGTGATGCCAATGTGAAAATTGATGAAAAGAGGCTCACTGATTTGTTGTATGAATAGTACTTGCAGCCATAGTTTGAAAATAGATGAAATGAGGTCCATGAGATGTGTTGAGGGTTGGGGCCTTCAGTGAGCAAGTGTTGGCTTGCATATTCAGGTTGTAGTGGAATCCTTTAGGTGGTGTCATGAGAACATGGGAGTGGTGGCTTCCATCCAGTGGTAGCTGGATAGTCTAGTGGTGGTTGGTTGAGGCTTATTGGGAGTAGTGGTTTCCAGCAAGTCGTGGCATAAAAAGTTGAGGGAGTGGTGGTTTCCAATAGGTGGTGGCCTGCAAAGTTATTCATGGTTGTTTTCTGGAGTGAGTAATGGATCGCATGATTAAAAAGTGGTGTCTTAAACACTAGTGGTGGCCAGTGAATCAAAAGTAAATCATTTTTACATAATAAAAGAGACGACAACAAAGAATATTTTCTGATGGTGGTTTTAACCTTTGTGGTTTCCACCTTACATTTGATGTCATCATGTGTATGATTAATGTGTTGTGATTTTTGTTGCTCATGGTTATTTGCATTATTGTTCTTATGGTTGTTTATTGTTTAGTTACTTATGTTTATATGGTTTTATGGTTATGTTCTTTAATACGTTGTTATGGTTAATGTGATGCATAGATCTGCTTATGTGTTGTGTTGTTAATAAGTGAATGAATGAGGTATTCAAGAGAAAATAGAAAAAGAGGTAAAAATTTATCATAAGGCATACTATTGATTCACCCCCCCCCCCCCCAATAGTGCTTTAGGTTTCTAACACTCCTATATCTCAAAAATTGACACTTCAAAGAAGATTTACAATTCCCTAACCAGGCTATTTATAGTGAACAGCATTGGTCAAGTTATGAGTTTGAACATTGAGCTTCGTGATGTAAGGATGGTAAAACATGAAATTATGGCCTCATATTTTGTAAGAATATCTAAAATAAGAGATCAAATTCAAGCAATTGATGAAATTGTCTTTGAGAAGGTACTTGTGATTACAACACTCAATGGACTAACTAAATCGTGGCATGCATTCGCAGTTGGAATAAGTAGTAGAAAGGAAGCTCCCTCTTTTGAAGAACTATGGACCTCTTGTGCTAGAGAGAAATCAAATCTTGTATCAAGAGATAGAAAGGAAGAAGACTCTCAAGCATTTATAGTATGCTCCAAAAGGAAGAATGGAGGAAACAAGAAGTTTGGTTTCCAAAATATAAAACCAAAAAGAAGCCCTGCTCCACAAGGAAAGAAAGATATGTCAAAAACGTTATCATTCGCACATATTTGATCACTATATGAGCCAATGTTTTGAAGGAGAGAATTATAGGAAGAGGAAAGGAAAGAAGCATGCTTCAACAATAGACATTGATGATGAAAATCCAAAGAGATCCAAAGGTGACAAAGATTTCTTTTGCTTTTATTCTCTAACAAGTTCTTTTGTAGATTATTATGGTATGTGGCTAGTAGATATTGGTGCTTCAACACATATGATAGGAGATCGTGGAAATCTCACTAGCAAGATGGAAATAATATTATCTTAAAGGGTAGATCTTGGAGACAACAACAACTATGCAGTCAAAGGAATTGGGAAGACATCCATTGAGCTAGAATATGTTAACAATTTCCACCTCAGCAAGGCTCTATATGTTCCATATTCGAAAAATAATTTAGTCCCTATTTCATGTTTGGAAGATAAAGGAGATAGAGTAGCATTTGTTGATGAAAAATTACTTGTATAGCCCAAGGGCTCTAGTATAGATTATTCTAGAGTTATTGGAATTCGTGAAGGAATATTATATAGACTCTTGGGTCAACAATCTCAAGATTTAGTACATGATGAATTCAATCCATGTGAACTATGGTATAGGAGATATGTTGACCTTCATTATAAACCGTTTCATACTTTGAGTCAAACTATTTCAAGTGTTCCTGAATTGCAGATAGAACATGAAGGTGTATGTAAAGGTTGTTCACTTGGAAATAATATCAAGAATTCATTTCTAAGTAGTGATAGTAGATCCAAAAAAGTTTTGGATTTGATACATTATGTTGTATGTGGTATTATGTTATTAAGATCACTTGGAGGTTCTTTATATTATGTAAATTTTATTGATGAAATCCCTCGTAATACATGGATCTATCTCATGAAAACTAAGGATGAAGTCTTCATGTTATAGCTCCAAATCTCACTATTATGGTTTGTGATGCTGCACTCATGGCCTAGGGCAACCCCTCCTTCCAGACCTGGTCTCAAATTTAAAAAACAGTGTTTTATTCCTTGTACGCGACATTGCCCTGAGTTAAACGCGTGTATACGCAGATAGGCATATACCCAACCCGCATATAAGTATTAAAACACTTAAAAAAATATATAACTCCTTATTTTCGGACGGAGATCGTGGGTTTTACCTGTTGATCACCTGTTAGTGCCCGTGGCCCAACTGTTCCCAACCAACTCCCAACTAAAAAACTACTTTGGGAGAGGTATAAAAAGACCTCTAAGGGAAGGCCTAAGGGAGGAGAGAAGGGAGAGAAAGGTTATTATACTGAGATTTTTCCCCTGACCAGGTCTGAAGACCCTTGTGCCTTCTGCACTTCCCCCATTTATACAGGAAACCCTTATTTCCTTATGTGTTGATGTTCATCCACTAGTTATGGCATCATGGAGTGAGTCTTGGAAGGAGATATGCTAAAGGCTTGAGGCTAGACGGATCCGGAAGGAAGCTTTGCTTGGAGCATGCGAAAGGTTACTCAGGTGATATTACTCCTTTTGTACATTCTATTTGTCTATAATAAAGAAACACGTCTTGGTTCTTGATATGCTTCTTCTTTAT
>APFE030618620.1:0-14645 GCA_000404065.3 Pinus taeda
GAAGATCGGAGCCTCATCTTCAGGAACGGGCCATATTTCATGGGGCCACAGGGACTATATTTAAATAAATGGTCTCCAGATTTCGATCCGAACCAGGATCTTCCATCTGTGGTTCCAGTGTGGGTGCGGCTCCCCCATCTCCCCCTGCACTGCTAGAGCCAGAAATCTCTCCAAATCATCGGCAACTCTCTTGGCAAATACATTGATCAGGCCGTAAGGAAAGACCAATACTCCTGCGCCCGAATATGCGTGGAAGTAGATCTGGAAGAAGGACTACCTGAAGCAATAAAACTCACAGTGGCAGGATGGTCCCATATCCAGGAGCTGGATTATGAGCAGATCCCCTTTAAATGCAGACACTGTCATGGCTATGGTCACTTTGCAAAACACTGCAAGAAAAAAATGGAAGAACAGAACTATCCCCCCAAGGGAGATCAATGGACTACAATCCAGAAAACGGGCAACGCAAAAGCAACAGGGAAAGGAGTCACAAAGGGGAATAATCAAGGAAAACCCAGCAAAGAAAATGAAACCCAACAGAAAACGGAGGAGACCCCAATTTCTGAAGAAGCCTCTCCATCAGAACCCCTAGAAACGGATCTGATCATACCAGCACAGGCCGAAGAATCACAGGCAAATAAAGAGCGAGGCGGAGAAGCATCACTTGGCTCTCCTCAGGGCAGCCCCTCCAGGCTTTCATATGCTGATATAACAAAGAAGAAAAAATTGCCAGAACCTTTAGACTCCTCAGAGGAAGAGACCTATGAGAGACCCTCGAAGAAAGCATGCAGGGAGACCCACAAAGCAGTCAGGGAGGAGGAGGCAGAGCGTCTCAAAATGCAAGGCAGCCAATCCACAATAGAGATGACTATAGGAAGAAATACTAGAGGAAGATCCATCAAGGGAGGAATCCCAAACCCCTCGCCAGGTAAATAATGCGAATAGTCTCCTGGAACTGTAGAGGCCTGGGGACCCAACAATTGAATCCGTCAAAGATCTAATGAAAATAGAACCCTCAGACATCCTCCTGCTCCAAGAGACCAAAATCGATGGGCAAGCCCTCAAGGATATCAGCAAATCTAAATGGAAGAAGAACGAAGGCATAGCAGTCAGCTCAAGGGGAACCTCGGGAGGTGTTGCAACTCTCTGGTCGGAAGATCAGTTCCATCTGTCTAACTACCATGAGACCCAACACTGGATCTTCACGGAGCTCAAGCATCTAGAAAGTAAGTTAACTATAGCCTTATTCAATTTATATGTTCTTGTTAACTATGTAGAAAAAAGAGACTGTTGGAATACTCTCTCGGCCTTTTTAGATCAACACTCCCTAAATAACATTGTCCTGGGAGGAGATCTTAACTTAGTCATGAAGCCAAAAGAAAAAAGGGGGGGAAACAGCAACAAAGATCAGACGCTCCCTTTGGTAGAAGAAATAATGCAACAGTGGGATCTTCTAGATTTTGCCCCGGCGAGAGGCAAATATACTTGGACAAATAACAGAACTGGGCCTGACCACATCGCTTCCTGGCTGGACAGATTTCTAATACAAACCTCCCTGCTGATGGAAAATCTCCTCATATCAACAAAAATTCTCCCCAAGCTCTCCTCGGATCACAAGCCAATTCAACTCCTTTTGGCCCCTGAAGAAGATCTTGGTCCCATTCCCTTTAAATTTAATCCACTATGGATCGAAAAAGAAGGGTTCATGGACACTATCCAATCAGCTTGGGATAACCCCATCAACGGATCCCCAAGTTTCGCGTGGGAGCAAAAATTAAAAGCCACCAAAAAAGCTCTAAAGGAGTGGCTAAGGAAACTCCATAACCCCACCACCCATCAGAGAAAAACCGATGTCCAACAGCTGGAAACCTTGCAAATAGGTATGGAAGGGCTTTACATAACCCCGAAAATTTTAAATAAAGAAGAAGCCATTCAAAGAAACATCCATCAATCCATCAGAAGGGAAGAAGAGCACTGGAGACTTAAATCTCGCAGTCTCTGGTTAAAGGCAGGAGACCGAAATACTTCCTTTTTCCACAGACAATACAAAGCTTGCCTATCTCAGAATCATATCACAGAGATAAAAAATGATGAAGGGCAGATCTGTAATAAATTTGACCTAATAAAAATTGCAGCTGAAAATCATTTCAAAGAATTATATGGCACAAGGCATGAAGGAAGCAAAGAAGACACCGAAGATCTCCTCTCTCATATTCCTCATCTCATCACCCATGAGGACAACCAGGCTTTATTGAAACCAGTATCTGAAGAAGAAATCATCAAGGTTATATGGGCAATGGATTCAGATAAGGCCCCCGGGCCGGACGACTTCACAATACACTTCTTCAAAGTCTGCTGGGACATCATCAAAACAGACTTGCTGAAAATGATACATGGATTCTTTGGGAAAGCCAAGATTGGGGGAGGCATCAACTCCACCTTTCTTGCACTAATACCAAAAGAGGCCAATCCGGAAACATTCGGCAGGTTTAGGCCCATCTCCCTATGCAATGCCTCTTATAAAATTCTGTCAAAAATTATGGCAAATAGAATTAAACCCCTTCTTGACAAACTAATATCCAAAGCCCAAGGGGGGTTCGTCAAAGGCAGACACATCTTGGATAATATCATCCAAGTGCAGGAAGCTATCCATTCCAGCAAACAGAGGAAAGAGAAGGGGATGCTGATCAAGCTTGATATGGCTAACACATTTGACAGAGTCAACCATTCCTTTCTATTCCAAGTCCTCCGATCCTTTGGCTTTCCTCCTCAGTTCATCAATCTCATCAAAGCTTGCATCTCATGCCCATGGATTGCCCCCATGGTCAACAGTCGACCAGCATCCTTCTTTCAAGCCCACCGCGGATTAAGGCAAGGCTGTCCCCTCTCACCTTTCTTGTACATTCTTATGGCTGATTCTCTAAGCAGGAAGCTGACTGCGGAAATGAACACAGGTGATCTCCCAGGAATCCGAATCGCAAATGCTCTAAACCCAATAAATCATGCTCTCTTTGCAGATGACTCTATTCTTCTAGGAGGAGCCTCTACTAGAATAGCAGTCAATTTTGATGCTGTTTTAAAAAGTTATTGTAGAGCTTCAGGAGCTGTGATAAATGACAGAAAGAGTTCGATATTCGGATGGAATGTGAGCCAGCATAACCTCAACAGTATAGCCCAGATCCTAGGATTTGAGTGCTTCGCTCAATGGGACAACATCAAATATCTAGGCTTACCCCTCACATCTGGAGTCAATAACAGATCTCTGTGGCAGGGTGTCATTAGTAAAATTAAAGACAAGATCACCTCCTGGGGAGGCTATTGGCTAACCAAGGGAGGGAAAATTATCCTTCTTAAATCCGTCTTATCTGCTCTTCCCATTTATCAAGCCTCCTTTCTTCTGGCCCCGAAACACATAATGGAGTAGATCTCTTGTCTTCTAAGAGACTTTCTCTGGAAAGGAGGCAGAGGCAACCAAAATAAAATCCATTTGGAAAACTGGGATCTAGTCAAGCGGCCAATCCTGGAAGGTGGGCTTCAGATCAAAGATCCTGCTCTTTCGAACCTGTCACTTGGATGCAAACTCCTGTGGAAAATATATTCAGATCCTACACACCAGATCAGCGAAACGTTCATCGCAAAATATGCGCAGGGGATCTCCCTCAAGCACCTGTCAGCAAATAACACAACAGCAGGCACATATACTTGGAATCTCTGTAGGAAAAGCATAAGCAGCTTTAGTAAACATTTTTACCGCATCCCGGGCAATGGGGAGAAGACCCTCCTCTGGAAAGATCGCATCATGAACAGCCCTCCACTCAGCTCCCACGTAGAAATCTGGGACATCAGAAACTGGCTCCACGATGCAGGAATAAGAAAGTTGAACGATATCTCCAAGTGGGACAACAGAGGAAATTGGGTCGAATGGGCGATCCCTCCTGTGCCAGCACAACTTTAACATCAAACCGAAATTCTCAAATCACTGCTCTTAAATGCAGCGCCGGTACACCGCAACATCGCAGACAGATGGGGGTGGGGTGAAACTGGGTATTACACGCCATCTTTGGGTTACTTTGCCCTTTAGACCAAAAAAGACAGTATGAGAACGCCTTCGTTCTGGAAACAGGTATGGAATGCCAAGGGACTTCCCAAAGTTAATTTCTTCTTTTGGATCCTCATGCAGAATAAACAGCTCACAGGGGACAACCTGTCAAAGCGAAACTTTGTTGGGCCTCATAGATGCGCAATGTGCAAAAACTCAGGAGAAACAGCTCCCCACCTATTTATTGACTGCGTTTATGCCAAAGAAGTATGGACATTAACTCTTCTTGGACTGCCCGCCTCCCCGCCCCAGCACAACTCCATTGCTGACCTTTTTTCTGAATGGCTTAAATACTACCCCCATTCCATCCCAAAGAAATCCTTGTGGTTTCACATATGGCTTTCCATTCCCAAATTTGTATGCTGGGAAATTTGGCTTGCCCGGAATGACTTAATTTTCAATAACTCCTCTCGCTCTCCTGCTAAATCCGCCTTAATTGCCAAAGGCCTTCTTATTGAATCTGTCCTCCATCATTCTCAAACCTCTGATTCCTCCCTTCTTCCCTCTGAAAAGGCTTGGCTGAACCTCCACAGCCCTCATCCCTCTAGCAAAGTCCGTTCCCTTCCCCCTCCCCTCCCCTCTCCTCCTTGGAAAATCAGAGAATCTGAAGTGGCCTTTCAAAATTGGTGGAAGATCCAAAACATAACTTCAATTTTCTTTGACGGTGCCTCCAAAGGAAATCCGGGAGCTGCGGGAGCTGGAGGAGTCATTTACTTCGCAGACAATCTCAGAAAGATCCACTTCTGCTGGGGGCTCGGCATTTCCACAAACAATCAAGCAGAGCTTCTTGCCCTCACAAAAGCCTGCCAAATAGCTCGGGATAAAGGCATCAAAGAATGCCAAGTATTCGGAGACTCTGAAATCCTCATTAGGAAGATCAATTCAAACGCCCAGTTCAACAATGCAATCCTCAACAAGTCTCTGAATAGATTAAAGCTAATCTTGCAAGATTTCACCTCCTTCAAAATATACCATATCCTCAGAAGTTTGAACAAGGAGGCAGATGAAATGGCAAACAAAGGATGCCTATTAGCTCCGGGAACTCTCAACTACAACGGCAACAACGGTAACTCAAATTGCATCCCTTAGCTCAAGGGCAGATTAGAATAAGAAGCAGGAAGCATGTAGCATACCACTCTAAACATGCACGAGAGGAATATGACTGATATTTTCGGCACATCATCTGTAACAGGCCACAGCAAGATGAGCACAGATAAATCTGGGGAATTTTTTCCATCACAAATTCAAACACACAGGGAAGGAGCAACTAGACAAAGAGGGAGGCCTGCAAATGCTTAGTCAAGGAGATCTGTACAGAGGAGTCTAGTCTTTTCAACTCTGAAGGCGGCATAAGCACCTCATCTCGATATTCAGATGGACTCTTACGACATCCTCTATGAGGACGATTCTGCATTCCGAAAGGGACCGGATGGAGGACCTTGCAAGAGATTATAGTCGGATAGTTCTTTGCCAGCGCCACTGGGCTCGGCTGCAGGGCTTCACAACGGATAGCAATGGCCCGAGAATGAAATCAATCGTCTACAACAGTCAGCAATCCAATGTCCCAGAATCTTCAGCGACTCCCAGCTAAATCCACGGCAAATCTTGCCTTTATGTCGGAAAAAGAGCAGAGCTCTGAGAGGTCCAGGCATTTCTCAGGCATGCAGAATCCCCTAAGGCGGGAAATAGGAAAGGAAAACAATGTAAATAGGTTGAATAAGCCTTGGTTCACTCAAATTTCTTAATAAATGATATCCGCTTCCGTTAAAAAAAATGTAGAAAGTAATCACACTAAAAATAAAAGCTAAAAAAAAAGACAAAAACTTGTAACTAATGAAATTTTTTTTTTATTAATTGAAGCTAATAACCTTGTAAAAATATTTAAAAAAAACTATATACATTAATATATACAACATATGTATAATAATATTATACACATATATATGACAGATATTTATTTCATTTTTTATTAGTTGTGCAATATTAATAATTAATATACACCGGATTGTACTTCAAATTTTGTTAGAGGTGTGAATGCCTAATATAAAATGTTTTTAGGATAGATAATTAAATCTCTTTTTGTAGATTTCATATTTATGCCCTTATCATATTAGGTTTGATCATCTATTACCTTTTAAACACTTACTCATATTCATTATATATTTTATATTTTTTTTGACAAAAACTAAATTACCATACAATATTTGTGTGAAAAGGAAAACACAAATTAACTTGTTTCCAATTAAATTTCACATAAACTCAAGAGGGAAAAAAATCCTAACCCTCCTTTACAATTGACTCAAATAATATCAAATTACCAATATTTATCACATCACTTTACAATTACATATTTTAACCATATTTTATTAAATACTATTAATTTTGACTTTTATTTTACAACAGAAGTGAATGTTTCATGTAACTCCAACATATGTTTTTTTATTTTTTTATTTGTATTAATTTAGTTGTGAAATCAACAAGGCGGACAACAATGAGTGACAGTTATCGCCTACTCATTGATGGGCTCTAAATTAGACATAAATTAAGGCCCATGCCTCTAATTTAAAACATAAATTAAGGCCTATGACCATCCTTCAGCACATTAAACATCTTTTTTTTTATTAGATAATTGATTTTTAACTTTAATATATTCATTAGGAAGGTTTATGAATAATTGAATATTTGTGACTAATATTATTTATTTTTGTGGAATATTATGAGAATATTGGGCAGATTATGAAGAGTTGGAGGAGGAGATAATTTAGGTACTTGTTCCCTACTACTCAAGGATCAATAATAAATAATAATTCAACAAGATATTATGGAATTATGGCATAAATTGTGGAACTCCCATGATTGAGAAAATCTAGGAATGTGTTCCACTAATCAAGGGAGCAGATCCACCAATCAAGGGAGTAGATCCACTAATCAAGGGATTTTAGTGGGGAAAGCTTCCTCCATCCATGGGGAATGATTCTTAATAATTTTTTATAAGTACCAAGTTGAATTTGTCTCTAGGGAATGATTGAGAAATTCTAGGAATCTGTTCCCTGCCATTTAATGCAAATTTCTAGTATTGGGGACTAGATCCACTAATCAAGGGATTTTGGTGGGGAAATCTTCCTCCATTCATGGGGAATGATTCCTAATCATTTTGTATAAGTACCAAGTGGAATTTGCCTCTAGGGATAGTTTTTCATTAGTGTTATTGTGGAGAGAGCTTGTATTTTTGCAACTCGATTGTATTTTATTGCAGGGATGTAATTCTATTGATGAAAATAATGAAGATTGGTGTCATGTTCAACATCTAAATTTTGTTCTCCTCCATAGGTCTCTGAGTTTCCTTGGACTTGGCCATCCCAGGAACCTCAGAGCCTTTTTGTATCATTTTGTTTCCTTCTTTTCATTGCTTATTCCCATGCATCTCTAGTTTTTATTTCTTTTTATTTCTGCATTTAGTGTTAATTATTTCTTGTTATAGGATTGAGTTAAATGGTTGATGTAAGTTATTTTGGAGGATCATAAGAATTATTTCATCCTTTGAAAAGCTTTGGAAGTTCATAATAATCATTGAGTTTCTTGGTTTAGTCTTCTTATTCCCAAATCTCGATTGTTGGACCTCCTTTTTAGCGAAGAATAGTAAATTTCTACTATTTTTTTAGAGCATGCTAACGAGATTCAATCAAATTAATTCCACTTACATAATATCAAAAAACATTCTAGTCCATAACAAAAGTTACCCCATTGCATTTTCACTTGATTTGATTAGGCATTTCTTAGATTTACTAGCTCATTAGTTCTCAAATTTCTAGATTTTCGACTAGTAATGTTTTATTTTTATTTTTTTGCATGGGTTAACATAGGTATTTTTTAGTGATTCCACTTGGAATAGGGACCTAAGATATCCTATTTATTAAAAGAATTTGCCCCATCCAATTTTTATTTGATTTGCTTGGTACCCTCACCAATTTCATCATTTCATAAGGAAACTTCTCCAAGCTTTTTGAGTGAATCTATCCATCTCCCGACTTTGGTTTTGAGTTCTGAGTGATCCTATGAATTTTCCCAATCCATTCCACCCATCACATACATTTACTAGGCCTCCCATCACCTACAACACCTCACATTTTGCTCTCGGTTGTATCGTTTAGGTTTCCTGTAATTCCTACAGGATCATCCTGTAGGTTTATAGTACATCTTGTAGGTTTTCCTAAAATGACCTGTTTTGAGGCAGAATTGGTGAAAAACCTCTAGAAAGTCACCAAAAGCTTCCCAAGGGTCTCCCACATCATCCAACCATCTTCTAACCCTTCTATCCAACCTCCAACATCCTTAATTCACCTTCCACATCACCAAAAGACATTAGTCTGCATACTTGATTTTGCATGAAAAAAAAACAAAAAAGCAAAAACAGATTTATTTTAGTCCCTTTACTTGCACATTAGTGATGTTTGATGCTTCTTACTTCCATTCTTAGATAGTAACATTTGGTTCATGATAATTTAGCATTATTGCAAAGCATAGTTTCTTGGCAGTTAATTAGGACATGGTGTGATTTAGCATTGAATTTCGGTCTCTTTCCTTGTACTTTCTTTCTTGCAA
Organism: Pinus taeda; assembly: GCA_000404065.3. Lineage (NCBI taxonomy): Eukaryota > Viridiplantae > Streptophyta > Pinopsida > Pinales > Pinaceae > Pinus > Pinus taeda. The sequence continues at coordinate 8,702 of APFE030618620.1, forward strand.
TAGGTTAAGGTTCCATTCCAAACATTTCATTTTCTGCAATTTGTTTAGGATTTGACTTCAGTGTATGCACTCCATTACATCATGACAGCAAAGGAATGACACATTGTATGCCGCACATATAGTGTTGACACCTCTTAAGTTTGTACAAACCTCGGGTTGATAATTAAAGTCGGTAGCCTTGGGAGTTGCAACATTCTTGTTGCAATACCGAGGCTCATCACTCATCACTAAACTGGACAACAATGTAGGCTAATTCATCACTATTATTCAAGGAAAACTAAGCCACCTGAATTACTCCTTGGTCTGTAAGGGGAAGACTTTTACTCGTGTTAGATGCTTCTCAATCATAGGCCATTAACCTGTTTCTTCAAATCTTAGTAAGACAAATTGTTAACTGATTAAACAAAACCAATATTTTATTAGACACTATTAAATTTTTTTTACTTTTTGATTTTTTTATAATTTATAATTTCTTTTTAATTTTATGATCACAATACTAGTGTTTATTGCAAATACAACTCTATAAAGAACAACGTCCCAAAATAAAAGTATTCAACCTAACTAAAATCCATTTTGTCGTAAATGTTTATTTACCAAATAGTATAATACCAACAATTGCACCAAGAGGGGAAAAAGAATGCCGATAGGAGGAGTGGGGAATGATTTTGTGATAGCTATGTTATAATTTTGATAAAAATGTTGCTCAAGAAGGATGGCGTGTGCCTTTTTGTCATCAAAATATTCATACTTCTTGTCAAAGGAGAACCACCTTTTCTTTTTTCCTATCCTATTTGTAAGTATTACATTGCAGAACACCAAGTCCAATCCATTTTATTGGGTTATCCCTTAGAAGTGGTGTGTGGTGGAGAGGAGGAAACAAGTTTATTTTGAACAAAATGATTGGTCTTAGGAAGATTAGATTTTATTTTAGAGACAAGCATGAAGGTATACTAAAAATGGCAAAAAATAGTTTGAATTCATTCCTTAATATGTGAAAATAACACGTAAATGGTCCCAACTTGAAGAGTTTCTTTGAATTCTCTTACCTCAAGTTTCTATGAAGAGGAACTATCAAGGAAAGTGAGGGAACTCAACCTTAAGTTATCTTAAGAAACAAGAATCCCCTAATTGACAAGCTAATCTGGAACTTCTTCATGCCCAAATAATAAAGGCCTCTATCTTTTCTTGATTAACCATGGTATCTGTTTCTATAGTGACAATATCAAGGCATTGTGTCATTACCTCCACTAAACGATTGAATGAGATTTGCAGTGAGAGAAAGGTCATCTATACAATTCACATTAAGCAATTTCTCCCCATAAAGGAGGGAATGCCTCAGAACATTTGTTATAAATAAGAATCTTAAAGGAGAGATAATAACGCATCACCACAATACCACATAAAATTGGGGCATATGGTTTGGATTGTTCATGACTTTGCACGTGGGGTTTGGTCTAGGGTTTGCATCAGTTCTGTATGTTAATTAAACCCCTTTTATGGTATATAGGTTGGAAGATTGTTTTCAATGTCGACCAAATTCGAGTCCCAGAGTAACTGGGTAAAGGGGTTGAGATTTTATATGAAGAGGCCATGGATCCTAGCCATTTTTCACAATGGGGTTATTCAGTTATGGCATTATCAGAAGGGAACATTGATAGATTTGATGAGCATGATGGGTTGGTTAGAGGAGTACATTTTCACAAGGCTTAGTCGTGTTTGTGTTTGGAGGTAAGCCAAATGGCTTGAATATTTATTGCATGTTTTTTGGTCCATGTGAACCTCTTTTTTATGTATTTTAGAGATTGTGCAGCACTTTGAAACTAATCACCAAGGTTCAGTTTTCAGTAGTTCCATCAATTGGATGATTGATATGGGTTTCAATGGATGCATTTTTATATCCTGGAATGGTGGGTCTCTAACACCTTGGTGACATGGAGAGGGTCTTGACACATTGGTGTTGTGTGATTTCCTCATGTATTTTGAAAAAAAATTCATGGATCAACTAGGAGATTACCTTTACTTGCTTTGTATTGTAAAATGTCTGGAAATTACACACGTCTAATGGAAAGTTTTGTAGTGATGTCAATTGGGTCTAGCTTGGGTGGTTGGGAAGAAAATATTATATTTCCCTATTTGCGAGTCAATTATTGTTTGGAGCTCTTCTTCATGAGCTATGAGGAATAGAGTCAATTGTTATTTGGAGCTCTTTGTTATCACCAAAAAATTGATCATCTAGCCTAATTTATTAGATGGATCGAAGTACACCATGTAAAACCAATTTTACCATAGTAAAATTGCTTTCACTGTGAGAAATTACTTAATAAACCACCTTTGTTAAGTAATTTATAGTTAAACCCATGAAGAATAATTAAAGAAATCACTATTTATTTGATTTTATTCTAGGAATAATTAATTAAACAGTACTGTCGTGCATCAGATTATTCTTCTGGTGCATTCTTAGAGACAAAGTGCCCACGGGGGAACACCTAGCTCATAGATATTTTTATGGGCCACCCTACTGTGTTTTGTGCAAATACGCATCAGAATCAACCAAGCACCTTTTGTTGCAGTGCATCGCACTGCACTCTCTTTGGTGAGCTTTATCCTCCTCTATCTATTTCACTGGGCAATGGGCTGGAAATGACCTGGGCAGTGCTTGGGATGATTGGTTCAACAGACACAAGGGATGTAAACTACATAGCCTTCCCTTACTTGTCAGCTGGAAAATATGGCTGGCCCGTAATCGCCTCCTCTTTGATAACAGACTAGCGTTTTGGCCACACATAGAGGCTGGGATTATCTCCGCTTATAACGAATTTCGAGACCCTTTGCCTCCTACAGAGCGCCGACCACATCCCCCTCCAAGTATTGACAAAAATACACCCTGGGCATTCTTTGATGGCGCAGCTAATCAATAGGGCTATGGTGGTGGTGTCATTCTGTATATCAGTGAACAACATATCTATAAAGTCAAGATGGGATTAGGAGCTGGAACCAATAATTTTGCGGAACTCGTTACCCTCAGTCACTTATTACATTTCTCTTTTGGACACCAGTGCATCAATCTAAATATTTTTGGGGATTCAAAGATTATTATTAACTGGTTCAATGGCATTTCTGCATGTCACATACACACACTAAGCAATATTTTAAATGAAGTTAATATATTCAAGGCAGCATTTAACTATATCTCTTGCAATCATATTTATAGGGAGCATAACTGCAGTGCTAACCAATTATCCAAGGAGGCCGCGTCATTACCCAGAGGCGAATGGGTGATACAAGAGCAGAATGGGAAAAACGAATACCGCTATTATCATCGGCCATATATAGACCAACACTATCAGGGGGACCTCGGTCCTTGATCAATATCTGTTTTTTTTGTTCAATCATTGTAAAAAACAAAATTTCAATCGAAAATTTTTGAATATATATTGATATACAAAATTAGATTATGACTGAAAGGGCCCTGCGTGGCTATGTACAGGCATATACTGACATATAATAGTTTCTTTCTTTACTCAGCTGATATTATGGCATATCGCCCTGTGTGGTGTATCTGGACAACTTTGTTTCAAATTTTTGTGACAGTCCATGGTGACACAGATGTCGCATATGCAACAACATCTACAATATGTAATTTTTCCATGATTAATGAAAATTACAGATTTTTCCAGGGGAAAAAAAAATTAATTTAACAGTTGTTCAATTATTATTCCTTGTCATATTTGACCCAATCATGAAAAATAAATAGATAAATTATTAATTATCTTATCTTTCTCTAGGAATAATTAACTAATCACTAATTAATTATTATTCCTTGTCAAATTTGACTAAATCCCTTAGGAACAATTAAATAAATGATTATTTGTTTATTATTCCTTGAGGTTATAAATAAATCATTTATTTATCTATTATTTCTAAATAAAAATTTAAATACTTTTTCCCTCCTAACCAAATATAATAAAATATTCCAAGTGATTATTCGAAGAATGGGGTTAATAATATTTTATTATTGCTCATTATTCAAGGATAACTCAATATTATTTTTATAAATAGAAGGGATTTCCATTCATTATTCACTTTTGATTATTTTCATTGTTGCACTCACTATTGAAAATCTGATTATTTTCATTGTCGCACACCATATTTTTGTTGGGTTTACACATTATAGAGGAGATTCCACTTGGAAAGGAGTCCTCATACATCCTAATTAATGAAAAAAATTGACCCATCCCAATTTATTTGATTTACTTGGCCATTCGGTGAATTATCTCCTGTAGCAATTTTATTTCGTTTGTAACAATTATGTTTCGTCTATAGCATTCTTGTAACACGTGTAAGTTTGACCATATTTGCTCCAAAAGCTTGGTTTTTGTTTCATAGGCTTGAAACATAAACCCTAGGCTCTAAATCCATGATTTAGGAATAATAAACACCAATTAGGACATGTATTTTTACAAAGTAGATTAGACCTATTTATTTGAATTCATGCTCTTAGGATTTCAATTACAAATTGTTGTTCTTGCCTAGGATTAGTTTCTTTTCAAAGTAACATTTCCATTTTTTCCAATTAGTTTAGGATTTGATTTCATGACATTCACTCCATTACATAAAATCAATGAAATAATGATACATTGTATGCTACACATATAATACTGACACCTCTTAAGTTTGTACAAACCCTGGGTTGATAATTTAAGTTGGTAGCCTTGGGAGTTGCAGGATTCTTGTTGCAATACTAAGGCTCATCATTTGGGTGCCTTTTTCTCGTATCCTCCTCCCCCTCACCAAATGATTTCACAGTAGGATCGGCTTCTTGTTGAGTTTGTTGTGGAACTGAAGCAAAGGAAGGGGTAGGAACAACAAGTTGAACTGGGGTCAAATATGTTTAAGGTTTAAGTTGATTAGGAGTGTCTACGGGAGGATAAATGTACCATACTAGGATCCCCAAGGTAATTTCAGGTAGAATCAATGTAGCCATAACAGGGGTAGAAAATATTTTAGGTCACGGGAATAAGAAAGGTATCTAACCATAAGGGTAATGACTTGGGGAAACTACTCCCAGATGGTTAAGACCCAAGGCAACGGTTCGAAGATGAAAAGGGTATAGAGAGATACCAGTAGAAGGAAATGGGCCTAGAGGAATTGTACCTAGAGGCAGGGTTGGGTTCGGATAAGGAGGTTGCAGAGGAGCTGGCTACTATGAAAGCATATCAGACCACTTTTTAGCAGCCCAGATGTCTAAAGCATGCAAAAACTAGGTGAGCTAGGTTCAGAAGGGGTAGGTGGTGGGTCATAATAATCCCCAAGCAGCGTTGAATATTTATAGAATCTAAGAGACACATTGGTAAGGGAGGTGATATTCTTATTTCTAGTCATTGATGAGATAGTGGTCTGAGGAGATGTCTGAGACTGAGGGTCATAGTGAGTCAATTGATCGATAGTGATGATATTTCCATTTTGAGAAAGAACATCTTGTGAAAGACAACAAATGTGACAACATACATGGAATAGGTATAACTATGATTCAACAAAATGTTTAAATCTAATGGTGCATCAATAAATTCGATACCAATCAGGATAGTCTTGTCACCAACTTTAATGGGACAGTTGTTATACAAACTAAGGGGTTGCGAGGGTGACCATCCGAAGCACAAAGAGTGATAGTGGATGGGGACAAGTCAAAGGAACCAAGTTTCCTCCAAACACTAGAGGCCATCACACAGGTAGAGGTGCCTTTGTCTATGATACACCAATGAATTGTAGTGTTCCTTATGGAGACTAATATTTCAAAAGAAACTGATGAAGAAAGGGGGTTGTTCTTCTTTGGAAATGTAAAAAACAATCACATGATCACGAGAGGGGTCCACCGTGCCTAAAGAAGATAGTAGAGATTTTATTTTGGATGGGCACATCTAGAAGACTTCCAGCACTGACATGG
>APFE030618626.1:0-15155 GCA_000404065.3 Pinus taeda
AAATTATTAATATATCAAATGTATCAAGAAAAGTGAAAAGTAAATAACTAATTTACTTTTACTGCAGTAATTCAATAAACTAAGGGTGAACCTTCTTAGAAAATTTAATGTTTAAGATTATTTTGAATTTTTTTATTTAAAAGCTAGTTATGGCCACCTAGGGAATTTACCGGAAAAGTCACTAAGTGAAAGTTTAAGGGACAGTTACTCCTGCCCCTGGAGATAAATCATCTCAATTGGGGAAACAAAAGCCAAGAGGGGATGAGAGGAAATAAATCATCTCAATTGGGGAAACAAAAGCCAAGAGGGGATGAGAGGAAATTACCTGAAAGTATTCCCTTCCTTGAATAGGATGTCATTGAGGAAGGGAAGGACACTACCATTTAGGTGTTCTTGAGTTTGTGGGTTGCCAATGGAATCCCTGAGACATACTCTATAGTCTATAAATCCCTAGGCTCTAATGGAAAAGTCTTGAAGTCTTTGGATGAACCTTGAGAGCTCCCTCATTATTACTTTTCTGAAAATGGAAACTAGCACTGGTTTCCAATGGAATCCCTAAGACAGACTAGATATTCTGTGAATCCCTATGCTGGAATGGAAAAGTCTTGAAGTCTTTGGATGAACCTTGAGAGATCCCTGATTATTACTGTTCTGAAAATGGAAACTAGCATGAGGAAAACGAGTAATGCTTAATGTTCTCATTGTTCAGGTGGAGTGACCATCTTCCTTTGTATTTTCCTGAGCAGCCTAAACTAATTTTAATAATTTTTTTGTATTATTAAAATTTATCTTTCAAAACATAATAAATTGATGCATTTAATAAGAATCGCATATAAAAATAATGAAAGGAATTTCTTACAGTACTTTATCCTAGTTACAAACAAATCTTGTTGATTGAACTCAAGAAAATTGGTAGAGTTTGAGATAGGTGCAAGGACAAATCCCAGTAAATTCCTCGATTGTTGAATGAATAGATAAGTATTATGAAAATACTATGTGTGGATACAGGAAATATCTAGTTTACTTATTCTCGAAATGTGAAGTATGAAAGAACAGTAGGGAATAATAAGTTGATATTGTTACGCCACTTAACATAGAACTGTTTCTTGTTTGTTTTCTTTTAACAGAAAGAAAAAGGGAAACAAGCTTATTCCTAAAATAATTATGTATTAAGAGTTAGTGGTTGTAAGTAAACATTTGAATCGAAACAGAATGGGAGAGATGCACAAACAATAATAAAATCATCACATATTACAGATTGGCGTAATTTATTGGCCGAGGATACCATTGGAGGCTAAACTACCTATGAGGAGTCATTCTCGGTAAAATGTTCTTAAGGTAATTTTTAAGTTAACTAAGTTGTCATTACGGAAAGTAAGTAATTTGCATCCGAAATGTTCAAGCAAAGAAAGATAAGATTAATTTAGTTTTAGTCATAAAATTTCTGGTTATGGTTTTGTGTATATAATATAAGATATTAAAATATTAAGAATTAAATTTGATATATTGTTGTGAATTTCTGATTGGTGTAAAAGCAATTCATTTAGAAAAGAAAAAAATTCTCTAGATACTATTTAAAACAAGTAGCACAGGACAGAAATTATAACTTACATTATTCAATACTAAAAAGAAAAAATTCAATACTAAATTAGAAAAAAAATAAATAGACAAATAAAATCTTAGTCTTAACAAAATCACTAAATGTACGTTGAATCATAATACCAGACACATGGAGTCCGACGATAGAAGTCCTTGACACCATGTTCTTGGCCAGTTGGCACTGAAGCATTGTTCAGTGCACATGTCAAGGTCATCCATGAAACTGGCAATGTGCAGAATGTGTGGCCTTTCTAACCTTGCAGTTTTTTGCACCATTTGAACGTCATGGTTTTCTGGATCTTGGATTTAATAGACCGTTGTTCAGATGAATCCATCCCAGTTTGCAGTTTACATAAAATTTGGTCAGATCAAATTTTCTTCCATTGCATTGTTTTCTTTCATCATGATTATATGCCTGAAAGTTAACTACCTTAATTGCCTTGATTACAGGTGATAGGAATACTATCTGTTTCTCTGTTGACGGTTCAAAGTGGATCTGATCTTTCTCCTGTGCTTTTCATTGAGCTTCTAAAGGTGGGGCACTGTAGGCAAAAGCAAATTTAGTGCATGAAATTCAGGCATGGAAGCAACACTGTATTCAAATATTGCTTTAACGTTGTAACTGTGGCATATCTTATACAGGCTTTGGTACCGGCCGTCTTAATGAATATTTATGTTCAGGGGTTTAACCAACTGTTCGATGTTGAAATAGACAAGGTCCTGAAATACTTGGATTTCTTCTGATTTTTGACAGTTTAATTCAGTTCTTACAGGTTTGATTTTGTGTCTCGATTAAGGTTCAACAATCTAGGTTTTGGTTGTGGGTCTTATTCTAAAAGCAGATTAACAAGCCATACCTTCCTCTTGCCTCTGGTGAAAATTCCATGGAAGCAGGTAGAGCAATTGTTGTGCTTTTGGCCTTCACGGTATGTCGTTAAGTGACTGTTCATTTTATTTGTGCTTTGAATATAAAATGTTTGTCTTAGAACGTTAGAGAGTTGATTTTGGGAGATATTTAAAGTTATGTGAGTATGAAAGTTTCATGTTCAATTTTCTCATGGTTAATGTTAATAGCCACTTCATATTATTGTGGCCACCATCTAAAGTGACCCATGTAAAGTGATCCCATGTCACATAATATGGTTGGTTGCAGAGGTTGCAAAAATGGTTACATCTAGTGGTGAAGTAATTACATACAAAATCGATTTTTATCAAATAAATAGAACCAAACCTAATTGCCAATTCATCTAATTAATTAATTATATACAAAATTAACTTTTTATCCAACAAATATAACTCATCTAACTAATTATATATATAAATATAAAACTAACTCACTCTTTTCCTATTGCAGAGTCTTACCATGGGATGGATGATTGGCTCAGCTCCTTTGCTTTGGGCTCTATGGTTGGGCTTTGCTGTGGGAACTGCATACTCAGTTGATGTATTGTCTCTTCTGCTTTTTGAAAACTGATAAATAAGGCCTCGTTTAGGAATAATGTCATGGGGATTAATTAATGGCAAAAAAAATTCTCAGCTTCCATTGTTAAGGTGGAAAAGAATTGCTCTTCCTGCTGCAACGTCCATTCTATGCATAAGGACAATTGCTGCTCAACTCGCCATTTACCAGCATATACAAGTAAGCTTTATTTCCGAGCCTTTTAAATTACCAGCTTCTCTGGACTTAATTTAGTGTCATAACACATTTTTTTTCTCGAAGTTGGGTACTAATTTTTCTCCATCATTTTGTCAGAATTTCGTTTACAAAAGACCTGCAGTATTGACCAAATCTTTAGCATTAACTTTAGCGTTCACGTGCTGTTTCTCCGTGGTTGTAGCGCTGTGTAAGGTGAAATTTTCTTAGCAGTGTGGCCTAGGCTATTATCTTATTTATTTGTAAGGTGTATGATGTAAATTACTAAAATATTAATTGACTCATTTTTGAAGCCACCCTTATCTACAAAGATTGATTCTTTGAGCACCTAAGAGAATAAGCAACTGCATGAGATATTTATTTAATGATTTAAATCGGATTTCAGTCACTATTTTGGATAATAAAGAGACCATGAATTTGAAATGAAGAGGAAATAGATGCGCAACAAATCAAAAGATGAACATGGATAAACTAGGTAGAGTATTTTTAAAAAATGGAATTTCTTGTAGGATCATCCTTAGAACTTTGGGATTATCTGTAGGATGACTTCCTGTTAGTGGTGGTGAAATTATTTATTAATTTGCATAAGGATGATTTCAATACCTAACTTCTAATAGTAATATTCATAAAGAACAGTATATATGAGGGTTTTGATCAAGAAGGGATCAATTATAGAAAGAAGTTTAAAAAAAAAAAAAAAACACTACTTTTTGTTATCTTCAATATGTTGCACCTATAGCTATAGTGACCTTATAAAAATGTTCAATATTGAAACAGTAAGGAATGACTTAAGGGTCATTTTCTTATTATTATTGTATACAAAGAGAGTAGACAGACACAGTAATGAAAGTGTGTATGTATTATCTACACTAGAACTTGCACATGGAGTACAAAATGAAATATAACCAGTATTGTATAAGATAAATAACCTTGTCCATAAAAATATGGAAACATTGGCTACATTGTACATGAAATAGAAATACAGTGAAGACATGGTTGATAGGTTGGTTTAAGTGCTTATGATGAAGGAATTAACGCTTTTCTTAACTGGTAAGTCCCTGGCATATGCCAATAGTATAGATAATCGTATCCCGATTAATAATGTTTTAGATTACAAGAGTCCTTATGTACAGTAAGATATTTTAGAATTGATAGCCATCAAATTTTCATAAAGGAACCCTTTTGATATCTTAAGGTAAAATAAAATTCGTAAGAATCACTTTTTCAATAATCGAAACTTTGTGGGGGCGATTGAAGAAAGGAAAATTTCTTCCAAACAAGTGATACAAGGAGTCAAGAAATGAGGCACAAAACATAAGTTCCTTTTCTTATACAATCAAGGCCGAAGTAAACCAACTACAAAGGAAGATATCAAGAAATTGAGACCTATAGTGAAATTATTAGACAACATTTACATTAAGAACTAACAAAGTGAAGCGAAGCCGTGATGGACATCTATAACATCTTGTGATGTAAATAAAGTCTTGAGAATAGTGACGTAAAAAAAATATTGATTTTTTTTAAGTTAAAGGTTATAACACCCTCCTCCCACATCTACCCAAGTAACCAGTCAACCAGGGTAAATATGTGACAAGAGGCTACTATGATTAGATTTGACCTCTTATGTGACATTAAGAAAGTGGAATCGATGGAAACACAACAGATAGGCCTTCCACATCAGCTGCAGGACTCTTAGGAACCATCCCAACCTCTTAGATAGCTAGCCACTAGGTCCCACGGAAGTTTTTGACCACTTGACCTTTGGATGTTCTCATGCTATAGGCCTTCGAACATCTAGGAGGCTCTATATGCTCTCATGACAAGGCATGTCAGCGTCCAAGGACTATTTTTCATAGTGTCGTGCCAGTGTCCTCAAGATTTGAGCCACTTTTTTAGGCCCTGAGCCCATGTCATTGCCCATAATTGAATGACACCTTCAAAATAGTAAGATAACACATAAACAATGTTGCAAAAGTAAATACTTGAACAAGCCCTTAACTAAACCCCTACTAGCCATGATAGACATTTCATCAAACATATCACAAATATGTAATCTACAGGTGAAAACAACATATTTAAGCATAGGGATATCATACTTACCTCAGAAATTATAAGAACCATTGTTCCCTCATATAATTTGTTGCATTATCATCTATTAGGTCATAGATACATTATCCATTCATTTACAAGTAAAAACATGATGAGAGCCATACATAGCCACTGTCATAAAACACATACATAACCAACATAATAGCAATAGAAATACCAATGAAATCATAAACATATGAACCACATATAAACCAGTATAATACTCATAGAAATACAAGGAGAAATAATCTCATATTAATGATGCAAAATCCAAACCCGAGATGGGACTACCACGTTCCACCAGACCATAGAATGGTTGAGCCAAATATCTCTTCATCCATTCACCCCTATGCCATATCCCAAGCATGAATGTGGAACTCAGACCAAAAGAACCAACTAGGGAATCCTAAGGCTAAACCACCTCACTCTCATCAATAGAAACCAATATTTATCGTAATTCATCTCGAATCACTAAGCTAACACAGTGAACATGTAATAACAGGCTTTACCATGATCTCCACCCGATCACTAGGCCAAACAAGCATGGATGCTAGCAGATTTCTCCACCTACACTGTGAGAAATTTTCATTTCTCCTAATCTCTCAGGCTTTACCTCAATCCAAAATAAATCACTAAGCCCTAAATTGAGAGACCAATGTCTTGGGATTTACCGCAATCCACACTGGATCACTAGGCCCTAAACTGAGACCCACTCTCTAGGCTTTACTGCATATCCCAACCTAGGATTACTAGGCCCAACAAATAGAAATCCACCTCTTGGATTTACTGTATATCCCACCATTCACTAGCAAGGATTCCTAGGCCCACCGAGGCACACAATCCTGGCTTTACCACAACCCATAGTCTGACTCAGGGGTTACTAGGTTAGTGGATTTACCATTATCCATAGTCCGGTTGAGCGACCACTAGGCCATGTGTTCTATCATTCACAGTTCCACCTCACTCGGCTTCGAATCCATCCAGCAATCTAGCTCAACCAAAACATGAGAATGCCATCACACCTGGTTATCCAGAAATGGCAAGGTTAGGTTGAAAACACTATCACACCTCGCAATACCCATGCCATAGCAGTAAAAGAACCACATGAAATACCATTCATGCAAAATATAGTAAGGCAAACACACATGCAAATTGATACCTGCAAAGAATCATGTTGTAGCTGCTTGATCCTGCTCTTCCTTGCTTTCTCCTTCCTTCCTCTTTCCTTCTTTACCTTTCTTGATCCAATGCCAAAGTGCTCCAAGAAAACTTGAAGTGTCCAAGAGTGAGAGAGAGAGAGAGAGAATAGAAGGGAGCTCCACCAAAACCTGTCAAAATCTTGCCAACTAATCCTCAGAAGCCTTTTTATCAATGAGTGCTCTATTTTCTTCAATTTCCATTATTTTCCTTCATTTCATCCTCGCATGCAACCTGTGATCTTTCACCATCCCTTTATCCTAATCTGCATTATTTTCATAAATAAATGTGCCAAAAATTCCATTTGCCTTTCCAAAGCCTTTGTCACTTTCGTTGCCAATTTCCTTAGCCATAATAACCGAAATGAACACCCACACTAAGATGTATTTCCCGTCATTCAGCTTGGAATACGTGTCCCATCAACCATGCTCTTATATATTTTTACATGAGTTTTTAACCATGACTATTATAGAACCCTCCCCCTTGAGGGAACACCATCCTCGGTGTCCAATGACACCTATAACCAAAAAGCTTGCTGACAACAAACCGTACTACCCATGGAGCTTTATAACACAACTTGTAGTATTTACAATGACCACCTGCTAAAACATGACAAACATACCATTTATTGGAGCTTTATAACACAACTCATTATGGTATTTACAATAACAACAACATATACACACATACACATTTGCTTCAACCAACAAATAATCCATTAGAGGAATTTTGAGGTCTAAAATGAGCCTCCTAAGGAAATTATATATTAATAGTAGAAATAGTAAAATAAGGTTATATTACATCGTCAAATTTTAGAGGGAAAAAAGAAAAAACTATTTTTTCAACTTGTATTTTCAACTTATCTCGCTATGGGTTTACTCAAATTTTGAGCGGGAACACTCGTTGGATGCAAAATTTCATTTCTCATCCAAGGTGTACCCATGTTGCATACTTTTTATGGACCCTGCTACACAAAAAATGAGAAATATATGAAAAACGTGATTGCAATCACGTTTTTTAATGTATTTCTCATTTTTCGTGTAGCGGAGTCCATAGAAAGTATGCAACATGGGTACTCTTTGGACGAGGAATTAAATTTTGCATACAACAAGTACTCCCGCTTAAAATTTGAGTAAAACATTGGGGAGATTATTTGAAAATATGAGTTGAAAAAGTAGTTTTCTTATTTTATTATTTTTAATATTTTTACTTTTTTACTCCAAAAATAGTGAATCATCCCCCATGGCTGACGTCATCATCTTGAATCCTATTGGTTCTTGTAAAGTTTATTTTGGTTGTACATTTTTCTTAGGAGGCCCATTTTAGACCTTAAAATTCCTCTAATGCATATTGTCTATGGATGATCCGTAAAATTTCGTGGATATTCCACTCGACAGTTCATCACAACAGGTTTGATAATATTATATAAAAAAATCTAAGATTCTACATTATTACAGTTTTATTTAATTTCTAGATCTATAAAATTAATTGTAATTAGTGAAATCATGTGAAAGTAAAACAAGCAGAAAAGTAGAGAATGAAAAAATAAGCTCACACACACATAATACACAAGATGTGCTCTCTGGGAAACCCTTTCGGGAGAAAACCCATTTGGAAGGTGAGGTTGCTTCACTCTTTTTCTCTGTCTAAAAATATGGCTGCAAATACAAAGAAGTAATGGTTGTGGCCCATGGGTTGCTACAGTGCATAGATCCTCCCTGTGTGTTCTACCTCCTATCTCTCCTTGCTATCTTTGCTCAACTATGGAACAAAATGTTCTCGAAAGAATGGAATACCTCTTCCTCCTAGTGGCCCAATTATAACACAACTCAATAGCATACTAGGGTTAAGTTTGACTACATCAAATCTTAATTAGAGTTACAAAATGGACCCTTATAGAGTATTTTACATCTAAACCACGTGGCTAGCCCCTTTTCCATGAATAATGGGGGTTGACGTGGCATCCTCCTAAACTATAGGTGTGAAGACAAGAGGGTCAATTTCTACGTGACATAACTTTTGCATACGAACTCTGATTGATGTGATTCTTGGTTGTTGGAAATCTCTCTATGTGAAGAATAACATGAAAAGGTGATATGCTTAAGTGGAAAATTTTTACCCCTAAAAAATTCATTTGATGCCTCAAAATGCTCTTAGAAGGTTTCAGACCCTACTTCACCAAACTGGGTCCCACTTGTAAAAACAGTCCCGTGAGTTGATTCCTCCACTTTTTCCACCTCAAATGCATCGAGATAGATGACAAATAGTATAATGATCCAAATTCAGATCACACCTCCCCATTTTGGAAGGCTTTGGGTTCCCAAAAGCTTTTACTAAATGAGGTGAGGAAATTTTTCCTCCACCTTCTCTCTTGTGTACCATTTAGCTTTGCCTGGAAGTTGTCCCTTCAACCCAATCTACCAAAGGTCTTGTTTCCCTTCTCTTATAGTTCTAGACCTCTTATGCAAACGTATCTTCTGTCAGCTCAGCCTGAGCATCTGGTGCTAAATCCTCCACAAAAGGTAGGACTCATTCCTCTTCCTGATCTAGCATGGAAGGCTCATAGAGTTTTAAATTCTCTACATTTACAAATAAGTAAATGTGCATATATCATGGTAAACTGAGTCAATAGGCATTATTACCCACCTTTTCCAGTATCTCAAAGGGACCATACCTTAGATCCTTGATTTTCTTACCATGCCCCTATAGCCTATCCTTGTTCAATTATAGCCATACTCTATCTCCCACCTTGAATGATTTCTCTATTCTGTGCTAATCATGCCTCACCTTGTACTTCATCTACGACTTTTTCCTATCCCTGTAGATGGATCTACTTGATCTTCACTTTAAAATTTTCAACGCTCAAATCATCTCCTATAATGTCTTCCTTCACTCCTCCTTGCTGCCCATATGGAATATCCAAAGGTGAAGGTGGGAAATATCCAAAACAAGTTTCAAATGGGGACTTTCCTGTAGAAGTGTGGGCCGTTGTGTTATAAGTATGTTGTATATATACAAGAATTTCATCCCAGGTCTTCGAATGTTTCTGGTTATAACCCCTTAAAAGTTGCACCAAAGTCTTGTTGACTACTTTTTTCTGCCCATCTGTCTATGCATGGAATGTTGTAAATCTCTTCAAATTCATATCCATCTTCTCCCACAATGTAGTCCAGAATGCACTAAGAGATTTTGTATCCCTATCTGAAATGATGCTCCTTGGTATCCCAAAGTGTACCCAAACTTGTCCAAAGAACAAGTTTGTTGCTTCTTGTCCACTTATGGTCTTTTTACATGGCATCAAAACACACATCTTGTTGAACCTGCCAACTACCATGAACAGGTATTCATGTCCCTTCCTGGTTGTGAGTAAACCTCCCACAAAGTCCATGTCAATGCTTTCCCAAGGACGAGTAGGTACAGATAAGGGATGATACATACCGTGTTTCCTATTTCTAGGCTTGCTAGTACAACAAACCATGCATCCCCTTATGAACCTAGTTACTTGTTCTTGCATCTTGGGCCAATACACATACCTTTGCAAGTTAGCCATGGTCTTCAATACACCAAAGTTCCCTACAACATTGGAGGTGTGAGACTCTCTAATCAGCTGTAAACACTCGCCTTTAGGAGCACATAGCTTATCCAACCTGTAAAGTAACCCATCCTGGAGATGGTCATCAACAGAGTTATCGCCATCATGCACATGACTCTGACTCTACAACTGTTGATACACCTCCTTGAAGTCCTCATCTTCTAAATATGCCTCTCTGTATGCATCATGGATGAATGGCTCCATGCACATAAGAGTCCCCAAAGTTGTAATCTTTGATGTGGGTGACCTTGAAAGCATATTGGCCAGCTAGTTTGTGTTTCCCTTCTTAAACTTGATCACCAAATGAAACAATCATAAAAACCCCATCCACTTATAATGCCTGGTCTGTTGCAACTTATTCTGGGCCTGTAGATACTGTAACAGTTGGTGATCCATGTGGATTATTGTCTCCTTTCCCATCAAATAGTGCTTCCACTACTTCACAACTTGCACCATGCCATAAAGCACCTTATCGTAGGTAGGGTAGTTAAGAACTGCCCCATGAAAAACTTCATAATGGTAACATACAGGAATTCTTCCCTGCATCAAGATAGCTCCCATAGCATACCCACACGCATTTGTCTCCACTTCAAAGGGTCGTTGCAATTTTGGTAATTCCAGAACTGGTGCCTTAATAATCTTCTCCTTTAACTCATTGAAAGTATTATGCTGACCTTTTCCCCACTGGAAACTCTTGCCACTTGTTGTTATGTCATGGAGCAGTGTTGCTGCCAATAAAAACGAGGCTATGAATTTCCTCAGGTACTGTGTTTCTCCAATGAAACTCCTAACCTTAGTAACATTAGGAGGCACTAGCCATTTCATGATGGTCTCCATCTTGGAAGGATCTATCTTTAGTTCTCCTCCAACAATCACATATCCAAAATACACTAAGGATTGTTGCGCAAACTCACACTTCTTGAGATTTGCTAGCAGATGGTGCTTCTTCAATGTTTCCACCACTTGCATCAAATGTGAAATATGCTCCTCCCAGGTAGCACTATATACCAGTATATCATCCAAATAGACGATAACAAATGAATCTATAAAAGGGTGCAATACATCATTCATTAATCTCATAAATGTAGCTGGTGCATTACATAGGCCAAATGGCATAACTAACCACTCATACAAACCTTTGCTGGTTTTGAAGGTGGTCTTCCATATATCTTCTTCTTTGGCTTGAACCTGGTGATATACAGACTTCAAGTCCATCTTGGTGAAATACTTTGCTTGCTGCAACTAATCTAGCAAATCGTCTATCCTAGGTAGGGGATATCTGTTCTTGAGCGTGATTTTATTCAACGCCCTGTAATCTATGCATAGCTGCTAAGTCCCATCCTTCTTTGGCACAATGATGATGGGTGACCCATGTGGTGATGTACTCGGTTGAATGACACCCTGTTCCAATAGCTACTACAATTGTTTCTTCACCTCACTTTCTTCTATAACAGACTTCCTGTACAACCCAATATTTGGCAATGGGGAGTTTGGCAATAGCTGGATCCCGTGCTCCACTTCTCTCTTAGGGGGTATCCCTTTAAGCTCTTAGAACACGTCCTTGTATGCATGTAACAACTCGTCCAAACCTCTTATTGACTCCTCTATAGACTAACTTTATCTTGAAAACAATAAGACATACTTCTTGCTGGAACTGATCAATTTCTTGGCTTGGTTGGCACTTACTAGTGAAATTTTCGACTTGCCTTTGTGCGCATTGATGATAAATGATTTTTCGTCCTTGGTGAGTCGGTACTGGTTAGCTCTCCTCATGAAGATTGCATCATGCATGTACATGTATGGGCTCCCAACCACGACTCCACATACATCAAGGGGAACCACATCCAGATCTGTTTCATCAATAAAATCAACTCTGATAAAAAATCTAATTTTACATTGTTTTGTTACCTTATGGTTTGCATCCTTATGTACACATCCCACTGGATATGTGTTTGGATGATCACAAACTTCCAGCCCCAAGTTCTCGACCACATCTGCTGCAATGAGATTTCCTTGCAATCATGAGTCAAACAGAGCATCAATCTTCGTCTTCTTGACTTGTATCCTTACATGAAAGAGTTTGGTCATTTCTTTCTCTTCTTATTGTTGAAGGCTACTCAGATTCACCTCCTTTTGCATTGATATACAAACAATATTCTCATCCATGTCTGGTTTACTTTCAACTTGGTTACTTCAATGGCCATGAGATTCTTCTTCTTATTATCTTTCTTATTATTCTTTTGGTTTAGCTCTAGATGCAATTTTCAACACTTCTCCTCTATATGGCCATCAATGTTGTAGTGGTTGTAGTGGTTGCTAGGATATTTTCACTAGTGTGTTGTTGATGTTGTATTTTTATCTTTTTCCCCTTTTTTCTTCTTTTTTCCCTCCTTAAAAGCATTTTGTTGCTCTTTTTTTCTTCGATCCACTTGATTGCGCTCTTTTCAGGCCTATGTTCTCCAGGTACTGTGCCTGTACACAAGCCTCATCCACCATTTTGGGCTTGAACAACATCACTTGCTCATGCAGAGGGCAGTGAAGACCCCCCAAATACTTGGGGACTACAACTAGGTTCTTTGGAGAGATACCCAACATTACAGCCCTTTTTCTAAATTATGTGGTGTACTCTTGCACGCTTTGTCTCAGTTTTGCCTGAAGTACTGCCATCGAATCCATTAGTCTTCCACATACCCAATGGGATAAAACTATGACTTAGTGAGGGTTTTGAAATCCTCCCACTTAGTCACTGGAGGTTCTTCCTCCAACCTCACGGTTTCTGTGTGGCTCTCCCACCAAGTCAGTACATGTCCCTCCAATTTCAGTTGTGCGAATGAGATCTTTTCCCCTTCCTCGATCTTATGGATACTGAAATAAAATTCTAGTTGTTTTAACCAGTGGTTCAGCTTCAGAGCATCAATCTTGTCGTGGTATGGTGATCCAAGTGGATATTGGTGGCCACCTGCCAATTCCACTTGGACCCCCACCATTGCTTCTTTCAGTTTTTCAATTTCTTTAATTGTAGCACAGTTTACTATTTTTAGCAGTTTTTCAGGTCCTAAACTTCTGGATCCGTTTTGAGGCCCTAAATGACGTTTTTTTGGAAATCTCATGCCAGTGACTTTTTACCTAAAATCATCTTTTCTGTCATAGTCCTTGGAGAGATATTTCCAATGGGTTATTATGCACATCAAACGGAGATAATATGACCAAGCCACGACCCTAGGAAGTTGGTTGTCCAACTCACCCCAATGGGGCCCATAAACTCTTGGTGTTACATCTCCTCGGGTGAGGGTTTTGGTTGTTTAGGGTTTGCTCTTATTGTTCAATAATAAAAAGGCCTTTGAGCCTCATTGTAAGGCAGTTCAGAGGCATGTAGCCACCACACCTCTTCTCAGATATAAGCTACCATCGCCCTAGCTGGTTTATTTCCATTTCTGTTTGTAAGCATATTTTAGTATTTTACATTAATGAAATGAAGTATTATTTCCTATGCATCTCTGTGTTTATGGTTATCTCTGTAATTTATTGTGTTCCTATTTAAATCTAGATCAATGGTATCATAGTGGTCTACTTTTTTTCTCTGTTTTTCTTTTCATGTCCCCAACGAGGTCGGGATATAAGGAGTTAGGGCTTGAATTGGTCGAACATTTGCAAGACCAGCCTCGCAAATCCTGACAGCCTCCCATGGTGGATGAAAAGAAAGACGAGGGGGTAGGATATCCTATCAAAATCTTGCTCGAAGAATCCCTTGAGCGACAAAGGAATGCGATGATGGACAACTTTACCCAGATCCTTCAGGGGCTACCTAGGGGTGACACATCGACTTCCAATAGCTACTCTAGAAACTCCACACCATTTAAGGTACAAGCTAATTTTGAAATCCCCATATTCGACGGTTAGATAGATGTAGATGCCATCGATAAATGGTTAAATCTGCTAGAGGGTTATTTTTCTATTCATGATTTTTCCAGTCGGGAAAAGATTATTTTCGCTCTTCTCAAAGCAACCCCCCACGTCAAGGATTGGTGGGGAACCTACTGCGAGAAGAAGGATGAAAGTACAGGCTCACTATTTTCAGCCGCACCCACTTGGAATTCATCCCGGGATGCCATCAAGGAGCAGTACTACCCTGTCGGAAGCTATGAGGATAAATACATAAAGTGGACCACACTATGGCAGGGAAGGGACCAAGACGTGTCGGAGTTTACCAATATTTTCCATACCCTTCGCACAAATTTGGGTACCAAGGATTCGAAGCAGCATTTGGTACTCAAATACCACGATTTCCTGCACAAATACATCCAAGAAGAAATAAAATTCCTAAACATCTCCTCACTCGACACGGCATACCGATATGCTGTCAAATTCAAGCAAAAGTTTAAACAGAAGAAGCAAGACTTTGGATTTGTGAATGTGAAACAAGGGAAAGGTGCCGCCAAACCGCAAATCAAAGGACAAAGCCAAGGCGGGGTGGCCGAAGACAACCCACCAAAGCTGCAAGCAAAGAATAGCGTCGCAAAGCCAGAAAAGGACACGGGAAAGTGGTGTGAGTTCCATAAGAGCTCCACTCACAACACAAGTGAGTGTCGGGCCAAGCAGTCACCAGTGGCCGAGCTAAAGGTTTCAGAATTAGATGCATGTTCTGACTCTAAGTCAGAACGTGACAAGGGGAAAGACAAAGGGAAGCAGATTATCAATGTGGAGCCCAACGCCATTGTTGCCACCACGAAGATCCAGAAGGAGGAACCTGAAGATCCAGAGGAGGAGGAGCATCTCTTCCACTCCTAGATGTGGGTAAAGGGCTCCCTGCTACAATTCATTGTCGACAGTGGGAGCCAAAAGAACCTCATTTCGGTAGAGGTCATGTAGTATCTAGGCTTACCGACCACAACGCATCCACAATCCTACACCATCGGGTGGCTTCACCAAGGATGGGATCTTCGCGTGAGCCAGTACCGTCACCTTCCATAAAACATCAAGCCCTTCACGGATGAGGTATTGAGTTTCATTGCTCCCCTTGAAGTT
>APFE030618626.1:18250-40408 GCA_000404065.3 Pinus taeda
ATTGTTCATTTATGTAATGTAAAGGAGGTTTCCCCCTCGAAGAGGCTGAATTCTAAGGCGTTGATCTATCTTTTCTATCTTTTCTTGAGCTGGTTTCATAACACACCATATCTTTATTTATTGCAAAATAATGTAGTAAGCTCATTTCCAAAACCGGGAAATTTGTTTTCCTGATGATACACCATCAAGGAAAGAAGAAGATGGTGGCCATAACCTCTAGACAGGGCCCCTCCGCATGACAACTACGGATGGACAAGGTCATGGAGGAGTACAAGGACATCTTCACCTCCCCTACAGGGGTTCCTCTACAATGTCAAGTCAAGCACTCCATCAATCTGACCCTAGGTGCACCACTGCCCAATGGACCAATCTATCGGCGCTCCATTCTAAAGAATGATGAAATCAAGAGGCAGATTCGGGATTTGTTGCATAAAG
The DNA here is from genome assembly GCA_000404065.3 of Pinus taeda. Lineage (NCBI taxonomy): Eukaryota > Viridiplantae > Streptophyta > Pinopsida > Pinales > Pinaceae > Pinus > Pinus taeda. The sequence continues at coordinate 18,686 of APFE030618626.1, forward strand.
GTCACATCCGCCCAAGTTCATTGCCCTATGGGAGCCCGATCGTGTTGGTACAGAAGAAGGATGTGACTTGGAGACTCTGTATTGACTATCGGGCGCTGAACAAGATCATTGTCTGTAATAGGTACCCAATCCCACAAATTGATGACCGCCTAGACCAACTGAAGGGGGGAAAATATTTCAGCAATATCAATTTGAAGTCAGGATATCACCAAGTATCAATCAAACCCTCCGATGTTTGGAAGATTGCCTTCAAAGCCAAGGAGGGCCTTTACGAATGGTTGGTTATGCCTTTCGTATTGACGAATGCTCCTGCAACCTTCATGAGGCTAATGGATGACATCTTGTGGCCATTCACCAACTCATTTGTAGTGGTATGCTTGGATGACATCCTGATCTTCAGCCAGAGTTGGGAAGAGCACCTCCACCACATCCAACAAGTTCTCCAAACACTGCAGCAACACAAGTTATGTGCCAATTTGGAGAAATGCACTTTTGGCATGACCTAGGTTTAGTATTTGTGATACATTATTGATGAACAAGGGGTGCATGTGGATCCAGCCAAGATCCAAGTCATTCGGGATTGTCCATCTCCAACCACTCTAACAGAGCTCCAGCTTTCTAGGTCTTGCTAACTTCTACCGCAGGTTCGTGTTGGGATTTTATCATATCACTTGGCCCTTGAGTCAAGTCACCAAGGGAGGATCGAAAGTAAAATTATTTTGGTCTGAATCTCAACAGAAGTCATTCACAAAGTTGAAATATTGCCTCTACTCAACCCCAATTCTCACATTATCATACTTGCAACAACCATTTGAGGTCGAGACATATGCCTCTAACTATGCTATTGGGGCAGTCCTTACTCAACATGGGAATCCAGTGGCATATCATAGTGAGACACTTTCAGACACAGCCTGGAAGTATCCCACTTATGACAAAGAGATGTATTCCATTTGAATATCAAGTATAAGAATGGTAGCACCAATAATGTTGCAAATTGCCTCATTCGACCACCAATCATGGCATTGACCATCGTGCTCAACTCTTGTGGGCACGAGACTTCTGATTGGCCACTTCTCTACACAAGCGACCCAAAATTCAGCCACACATACAAGACACTCTTGGAGGGTCAGCATGTTCCATATTTCCACCTCCAGGATACCTTGTTATGCCACCTAGGTCACCTTTGTGTTCATTCAAGCAAGCATGCCAAGATGATTTGGGAAGCACACTACAGTTGGACTACTGGGCATTTCGGGGTCGAGAAAACAGTGGCAGTACTATAGAATTATTTCTATTAGCCGAATCTTTGACAAGGTGTCGGGAAGTACATCAGATCATGCACTACCTGCGTCATTGCTAAACTAACCATCAAGAAGAAAGGCCTCTATACCCCGCTGCCTACCCCTAGTCGACCTTGGGAATCCATCTCCATGGATTACATGTCAGACCTTACTTCCATTAAGCATGGAAACGACTGTGTTTTTTTGGTCGTCAACAGGTTCTCGAAGATGGCCATTATGGCGGCCTGTAAGAGGAATATCACAGTCGAAGCCACTACTAAAATTCTCTTTGAACGAGTGTGGGTACACTTTGGGATCCCACAATCTATCATCTCAGATTGAGACAACAAGTTCCTCAATAAATTTTGGTCCAGTCTCTGGTCGATGCTAGACACCAAACTCACTAAGTCAACAACCTTCCATCCTCAAAGTGATGGCTAGAAAGAGGTTATGAACAGGATGATCACATAGATTCAGCTCATGTCCAGTCTGAAACAGATAAGGAAAACCGCTTCCTTGAGCACATCCAACATATTCGCCAGCAGGGCCATGACATTCTAGAGAAATCAAATGCCAAGTACAAGTAGCGACATGATCAACAGTGGGTGCCACACAAGTTTCAGGTGGGCGACAAAGTCTGGTTGCATTTGTAAAAGGAAAACATTACCGAAGCCTATCGGAAACTCAGACCACTCTGATATGATCCTTACACCATTACCAAAGTTGTGGGAGACAATGCATTTGAGCTCAGCATTCCCCCATTCCTTGGCCTGCACCCAGTGTTCAATGTGGACCACCTTCAGCCATACTTTCCACCATTACTAGACACATCCGACATTGCAGAACAGCTCACACCCATAGAGTTAAATCCAGATTGCATGGAACAAGCTGCAACTAGTCAGATCATGGACACACAGATCAAGCATAGTAACCAACGGAATATCCAACTGTATTGAGTTGTCAAAGCAGGCCAACTCCTTCACTAGGGCAAGTGGCTCACCAGGGACCAAGTTTAGTAGAAGTTTCCTCATCTCATGATGAAACTCAACACAATGGGGACCATTGCTTCCTAAGGGGGGAGGAATGATCTAGGTGGATATTGGTGGCCACCCGCAAATTCCAATTGGACCCCCACCATTGCTTCTTTCAGTTTTTCAGTTTCCTTAATTGTAGCACAGTTTACTATTTTTATCAGTTTTTCGAGTCCTAAACTTCTGGAGCCATTTTGAGACCCTAAACAATGTTTTTTTGGAAATCTACCGCCAATGATTTTCTGTCTAAAATTGTATTTTTTGTCATTTTCCTTGGAGGGATATTTCCAATGGGTTAGCATGCATGTCAAACGGAGATAATATGACCATGTCACGACCCTGGGAAGTTGGCTCTCCAACTCACTCGAACGGGGCCCATAAACTCTTGGTGCTACATCTCCTCGGGTGAGGGTTTTGGTTGTTTAGGGTTTGTTCTTATTATTCAATAATAAAAAGGCCCTTGAGCCTCATTGTAAGGTAGTTCAGAGTCATGTAGCCATCACATCTCTTCTCAGAGATAAGCTACCATCGCCCTAGCTGGTTTATTTCCATTTCTATTTGTAATCATATTTCAGTATTTTACATTAATGAAATGAAGTATTATTTCCGCTGCATCTCTGTGTTTATGGTTGTCTTTGTAATTTGTTGTGTTCCTGTTTAAATCCGAATCATATGGCTTGATATTGACTTTTCCGTCCACTTTAAACATGGATTGGTTCACGACACTCGAACTAGGTTGATCTTTTCTTGGTTCTTTCTTCGACTACTTGTTTGTGTCTTCCCGATCTCTCGATCCCCCTTCTAATTTGTCCTCTGATTCAAACCTCCTTCTTCTCCAAATATCCCTAGCTTATTGCATAGGGCCACCATGAGGAGGTTAACATTATGGTTTATATCTGTGACTTGTTCTTCAAGCCGTGAAAACCTCACCTTTGCAGGATCACAAGGTTCGTTTACAAATTCGTCGCCCATGATTAGGGTTTTACAATTTTTAGCCTCCCTGATCTAGATCCCTGCAATCTCCACAAAATACCCAAAAAAACCTGCTCTTGTACCAATTGCTCTGTAAACTGTCGTGGATATTCCACTGGATAGTTCGTCACAACAAATATGATAATATTATAGCAAAAAATCTAAGATTCTACACTATTACAGTTTTATTTAAATTCTAGATCTATAAAATTAATTGTAATTAGTGCATGCATGTAAAAATAAATCAAGCAGAAAAGTAGAGAATGACAAAATAAGCTCACACATGTACAATACACAAGATATGCTCTCTAGGAAACCCTTTCGGGTGAACACCCAACTAGAAGGTGAGGCCACTTCGCTCTCTTTCTCTATCTGGAAATATGGGTGCAAATACAAAGAAGTAATGTATGTGGCCCATGCGCTGCTACAGTGCACAAATCCTCTCTATTTGTTCTACCTCCTATCTCTCCTAGCTATCTTTTCTCAACTATGTAACAAAATTCTCTCGAAAGAATGGAATGCCTCTTCCTCCTAGTGGCCCGATTATAACACAACCCAATAGCCTTCTAGTGGTTAAGTTTGACTACTTGAACTCTTAACTAGAGTTAGAAAATAGATTCTTCTAGAGTATTTTACATCACAAACACATGGCTAGCCCCTTTTCCATGAATAATGGGGGCTAACGTGGCATCCTCCCGAGCTATAGGTGTGAAAATAAGACGGTTAACTTCTAAGTGGAATAACTTTTGCATACGGACTCTAATTGGCATGATTCTTGTGTCGTTGGAAAGCTCTATGTGTGTAGAATAGCATGAAAAGGTACTATAATTAATACGAAAATTTTTACTCCTAAAACATGACGTTTGATGCCTCAAAATTCTCCCGGAAGGTTTCGGACCCCGCTTCGCCAAACTGGGTCCCGCCAGTAAACTTGGTCCCGTGAGCTGATTTCTCAACTTTTTCCACTCCAAATGCATCGATATGGATGAAAAAAAATATGATGATACAATTCGGATGAATGGAACTTTATAAATCCAGCTCGATACAATATTTACAGTAATACACACATATACACATATGCATATTTGCTCAACCAACAAATAAAAGGATATGATGCTTGCATCTGCAATAAGGCAATCCATAGGCTCAAACCTATACCCTAAAATTAACACCAAGATTCACCTCCTTCCGAGGAAGTCCAAAATCCACTGCAAGGTTAAATCTGCATCCAATTTCCAGCGTTATAATCTTGCGCCACTTGTCCTCTTAGTGAACAGTTAGCAGCTCATTGTTCCAAGGCGCACTCCCAATGTGCATTTGATTTCATCTGGAAATGCTAATGACCAAAACAAATATATCCTCGACTTTCCCTTTTTGGCTACATTGTCCCTCGAGCAATCTGGTCACCCCCTTCCGTGTAGTCACTCACCTTCCAAGTTCCACGACATCCCCTATCCTAGGCAATCCACCCCTTGGCAAGGCTTCCTCACATTGGAAATTCAAACAACCAAGGAATATACCTGCCTTAAACCATCATATCGGTCGTAGCATGATCATGGTAATCAATGGACACTATTGGGTACCATTTTACCCCAATGTCCCTACTCATGAAGTGCTTTACTAGCATATTGTTGCATGTTCCAATTCCTTTTGTCGTCGCTGCTAATGCTTGCAGTCAGTTTCAACCACCCAACTCGACATTTCATGATTTCCTGTACCAAGAACATAATTTATATTAGATTAAAAATAAATTGAAATAACTTCAAATCATACCTCATCAGTGGTCTGTGAACAAGGTATACTTGCAATTTTGTTCGCTTCGTGTTACAACAAGTCAAACTAACATCTTTGCCCAAATCATCATGTATAAACACATCACATAAGTTAGCTCAAAACACGACCATCATAGATTGGAATCCTAAATCACATGTAACCATCTTAAACCATAATCATAGATCACATGTAATCATCATAAGCTAGAATCATAAATCACATGCATAATAAAACTGAATTAAAATATTGTTACTTATCCTTTAATAAATCCTTATCTTCTACCTTTGTCTTTATTCCATATGTACTCTGGATTGGTTACCACAACCAAAAAACACCAATGACTTCTCCTCAACCATGTGCACATACACATAGTGTGCATCACACACATACAACCACACATGACATAAAACACCATGCAATACATGCACCTACAGCTAACATACAACTCACACACCTACACCGAGTGTATGACACAACGCAATACATACATACACATGCGCCTGGTGTATGACACAACATATAAATACCCCTACATCCGGTGTACAACACAATACACATATGTACACATGGTACAAAACAACAAATACATTTGTCATGATGCAACGACTACACAAAGCACATACATACTACCGCATGTACACATCACAAAAAGTATGAAATGCACATAATACAACACGTACACCAGTACCACATGTACAACATATACACAGTACCACCTATACACAATACCACCTGCACAACGTGGACACAACATCACATGTACACGGAACCACCCGCATAACATGTACATAGCACCACATATAGATCATACCACTTGTACAACATGTACACAATGTTATACATACACAACACCACATGCACGACATGTACATGACACCAGATGTACACAGCTCCATTTGCACACAGTGCCACATGTACAACATGTAGATGGTACCACATGCTCACAGCACCACTTTTACAATCATGCAAACAACACCATATGTGCATAGCACCACATGTACAACATGCACATAACACCATATGTACATAGCACTACATATACAACATGTACATAGCACCCTATGTACACAACACTGCATATCCAACATATGCTCAACACCATATGCACACAACACCTCATATCCTTCATGCGAACAATACAATATGTACACAACACCACATATCCAACATGTAAATAGCACCATCTATACCCAGCACTGCATATGAAACATTCGCACAACACTATTTGTACCACCCTATACATAACATTGCATAAATAAAATGTACACACACTATATATGCACAACACTGCATGCTCACCACATCACGGATGCAACATGTACAACATATGAAACATATGCACAACAGTAGTACCACATCCAAAACTACATTGTCCCTACCAAGCAAGCTTGCTTCCACTGTCTCTCTACCGTCCATGCTTATCCCAACATGTCGCAGACCATACTGCTTTCATTTGGCTCATATATCCCTCGAAGTTACCTGTCATAACATAAACATAGGCACAATACAAGCATGCAACATCAATTCATATCCACATGATATTTACCTCGTATATTTTTCATGACCCCTCTCCCCACTTGATTCCCTATAAGACCAAGAACCTTGTCATTCCATTCATCTACATAAGCAATCATTCCTCCATGAGAATGATCCCTGACAACCTTGTCGGATAGTGACATAGATACATGGATACATACATACATATACATAAAAATTAGCATAAAAATCATGATCATGTCAAACAACGACATACATACATACATATATGTATACATATATAAACATCAGCATAATCATGATCACAACATAATTACCAGATAACATAAGGTCAAGGTTAAGAGGACTCCCTTTATCTATGCACACCATGCACAACATTGAGAACAATCGTTCCCAACATAGCCAAGACGTCTAATGCCTCAAATCCATTTACTTCACCTTTCATATTACCTTTCTCATGACCGTACTACCACTTTCCATTTACACTAATGGACCGAACCAATCTAACCGATTATCATATTATTACCTTCAACTTTCGTTACTCATGCACTGATCTTCATTTGGGTCTTACATCCCCTGATGGGTTTCATTCAGCTCTCTCTGAGCTCCATTTACTTTCCTCTTTCCTAACCAATTCCCAAGACTCAAAACTTAAAAAGACAGACTAAGAAGCAAACAAGAAGAAAATCATGGAAAACCAACAACAATACGACACCACAAACAAAGTGGCATGGCCATGCACAAGATGTAAACAAAACCACAATCAAGCACAATAATTCAAAAAATATGAAAAGCCCGAGACCAACAACAGACACCATGACTCAATCCCCATGGTTCCTAATGCTTCCAAGGGAAATCTCAACTTGAGCCTTCTTCGAGATTTCATGGTAGCCTATTTTTTAGGAGATCCCTTACATCATACTGCCATCTATACATAATTTTCAGTGCATAAATAACCATAACAATATATTGATGGTTACCTTATCTTGTTGTGCCAATCATGTTGCTTGCAACGGAACACATCCACGCCATCTCTCAAGGGACTTGAATCCCTTTGACATATCCACCTGCTTATCCCAACATGTCACATACCATACTACTTTCATTTTTCTCATGTATCCCTCGAAGTTACCTGTCATAACATAAACATAGGCATAATACAAGCATACAACATCAATACATATCCACATGATATTGACCTCGTATATTTTTCATGACTGCTCTCCCCACTTGATTCCCTATAAGACCAAGAACCTTGTCATTCCATTCATCTGCATAAGCAATCATTCCTTCACGAGAATGATCCCTAACAACCCTATCTGATAGTGACATAGATACATGGATACATACATACATATACATAAAAATTAGCATAAAAAATCATGATCATGTCAGACAACGACATACATACATGTATACATATATAAACATCATCATAATCGTGATCATAACATAATTACCAGATAACATAAGGTCAAGGTTAAGAGAACTCCCTTTATCTATGCACGCCATGCACAAAATTGAGAACAATCATTCCAAACATAACCAAGACATCTAATGCCTCATATCCATTTACTTCACCTTTCCTGTTACCTTTCTCATGAATGTACTATCACTTTCCATTTACACTAATGGACCGAACCAATCCAACCGATTATCATATTCTTACCTTCAACTTCCCTTACTCATGCATTGAGCTTCATTCGGGTCATACATCACCTAATGGGTTTTATTCAGCTCTCCCTGAGCTCCATTAACTTCATCTTTCCTAACCAATTCCCAAGACTCAGAACTTAAAAGGAAGGATCAAGAAGCAAACAAGAAGAAAATCATGGAAAACCAACAATAATACGACACCACAAAAAAAGTGGTGTGGCCATGCACAAGATGCAAACAAAACCACAATCAAGCGCAACAATTCACAAAATACCAAAAGCATGAGACAAACAACAGACACCATGACTCAATCCCCATGGTTCCCAATGCTTCCAAGGGAAATCTCAACCTGAGCCTTCTTCGAGATTTTATGGTAGCCTATTTTTCAGGCAATCCCTTGCATCATACTACCATCTACACATAATTTTCAGTACATAAATAAACATAACAATATACAAGCTACCTTACCTTGTTGTGTCAATCATATTTCTTGCAACTGAACAAATCCACGCCATCTCTTAAGGGACTTCAATTCCCTTGACTTGTACACCTATAACTAGAGACTAGCTAATATACATGTCAAATACATGTTCGTGAATCTAGCACGTATTCACATAGTGTCAAACAAGATTAAGGTTAAGAAGACTTCTTGTATGCAAATCACTCATTCCTTTGGAATTAGTGTTTCCAAACATAGACAAAGGAATTTTTTCCCAATTCCTTTATTTTACCTTTTTACCCTTGTTGCAATTGATGCTTACTATGTATTGTCACATCACCTAGTTGTTAGTCTTATAAACACATCAATTGTTACCTTATCATGCTAATACCAAGCATCTTTCCTGCAATTGTTTACATATGTCAACCACATGTTCCAAATATCAAGACAATCATATCTTTCAATTTGAAATAAACCTTTACAAAGACTAATAACCATGTCATAATCCATAGTCATTAGACATAATGCTACATTTGTCACCTACTACACTCAAGTACATATCCACTGGCTCAACACATATGTGTTAGTACAATCATCTTAAAACAAGATCATTTGAAAACATACTCATATTATGCAATTCATCAAACATTCAACCAACTTGCAAACATACCATGTTAAATTAATCAACTAGACGATGTAATCAAACATTCAAGAACAAAGTAAACGACATAAGAAAGCTCATATCTTAATGTATCTGAGGGGAGGCTATCTTAGTTGCAGAATCAATCTAGTTAGCACTATGTAACTTCACAACACATCAGCTCAAACACAAATAAGATCATGACATCCATAATAGTCACTAACTAACATGTTCACATCATAAACTCATAAAAAATTATCATTCATACATAATAATCGCATCTGCACAGTCAGACTAGATTAGTATGACATAATATCACAACATATTAAATCATACCTGAATGTCATAACCCTAACCATTTGCATAAACCAATCCAACTTCGTATGATACATATAACAACAAGATCTTAATGTAATAAGCCTAATAATCAAGTAACTAGGACATAACAACAACAAGTTACATATCATGCTCATCAACAACATATAACCTAATCATCAGGTTATCTAACATAAAAAAACAATAACAATGCATACAACCACAGGGTACTATCATTCATGATGATCCAACACATGTGTATATGATTACACTTATCAACTAGCTTTTATCACACATGTAACAATAATAATAATAGAATGATAAACATATATATGACCCTAATGCATATAACAATCCATTAACTAACATACTTGCATGCCAAACATAAAATAAATGTATGATGATCTTTTCTTACTCCGAGGTCCAATGCCACAACTTCAATTTCATGATTTGTATCTCCTGCTCTATCTCATCCAACACATTAGCATCATATCAACCAACAACATCATGATGACCTAATTTCATACAATGACCTCATGCACAACAACCTTCACCATGACAATGCATGCAAAACAACATACAGACACTGACATTCGTAAAAAATGCATATACAAATTAGTAAATTACATGAATTCATGACTAACATATCCCAACAACAACATCATAAACCTTCACATGGTGACATCACTACAACCATGATCAACACCATGCAAATACAACACTGAGCATGTGGATTACAAGCATAAGCAACACATATGCAACCGACATGAATGCATGACCGACACACCGCACATCTAGTCCAAGGGGTGAACCATTGATCCAAGTGGATATTGGTGGTCACCCACCTATGCCACTTGGACCCCCACCATTGTTTCTTTCAATTTTTCAGTTTCCTTAATTGTAGCAGAAAGTTACTATTTTTTGCAGTTTTTCGGGTCCTCAACTTCCAAAGTTGTTTTGAGGCCCTAAACGATGTTTTTTGGAAAATCATTGGTAGCTAATATGCGTTATCAACTTGGTATCCATTGTAAGTAGTTTTATTCCTCAAATATATCTTTCTAACGAGGTATCGTATGTGTCAAATGGAAATTGTATGCCAAAGTTACAACCCCGAGAAGTTGATGTACCAATTTACTCCTACGGGGTCCATAGTTTGACGTTTCATCTCTTAGGGTTACTTTTTTGGATGTCTAGGATTTTCCATTGTTTCTCAATAATACATAGGCCTCAAGCCCCATTATAACACAGCTCAGAGGCATGTAGCCAACACATCGCTTCTCATAAATAAGTTACCATCGCCCAAGCTAGCTTATTTCCATTATGTATGTAAGCATATTTAAGTTCTTTAATGCTAATGAAATAAAGTTTTATTTCTACTGCATCTCTGTGTTTATGGTTATATCTGTAATTTTTTGCATTCCTATTTAAATTTGGATCAACCATGCTCTGATACCACTCTATAACCCCCTCCTCCTACATCTACCAAAGTAACTGGCCAACCGGGGTAAATATGTGACGAGAGACTACTATGATTAGATTTGACCTTCTATGTGACCTTAAAGAAGTGAAATCAGTGGAAACACAACATAAAAACCTTCCACATCAGCTACATGACTCCTAAGAACCATCCCAACGACTCAGGTAGCTAGCCCCTGTGTTCCAATGAAGCTTTTGACCACTTGACCTTTGGATGCTCTCATGTTATAGCCATGCAAGTGTCCAAGAGGCTATGGACGCTCTCATAACAAGGCATGCCAATGTCTAGGGAATATTTTCTTAGTTTTCTGCCAGCGTCCCTGAGATTTGAGCCACTTTTTCAGGCCCAGAGCCCAGGTCACTACCTAGAATTGAATGACACCTTCAAAATAGTAAGATAACAAGGAAACAGTGATGCAAAAGTAAATACTTGAACAAGCCCCTAAGTGGACCCCTACTAGCCATGAAAGGGATTTTTTCAAACATATCACAAATATGTAATCTGTGGGTGTAAACAATAGATTTAAGCATAGGCATCCAATACTTATCTGAGAATTACTAAGAACCATTGTTCCCTCATATCATTTGTTGCATTTTCCTCTATTAGATCATAGATGCATTGTCCATTCATTTACAAGTAAAAACATGATGAGAGCCATACATAGTCATTGTCATAAAACGCATACATAATTAACATAATAGCAACAAAAATACCAATGAAATCATAGCCATATGATCCACATATAAACCAGTATAATACTCATAGAAATACAAGGAGAAATAGCCTCATATTAATGATGCAAAATCCAAACCTGGGATGAGACTACCACGTTCCACCTGACCATAGAATGGATGAGCCAAATCTCTCTTCAACCATTCAAACCTGAGCCATATTCCAAGCATGAATGTGGGACTATTTTTTTTAATGTTGTGCCAGCATCCCCAGGATTTGAGCCACTTTTTCAGGACCAGAGCCCGGGTCACTCCCTAGAATTGAATGACACCTTCAAAATAGTAAGATAACACAGAAACAATGTTTCAAAAGTAAATATTTGAACAAGCCCTTAACTGGACCCCTACTAGCCATGACAAGCATTTCATCAAACATATCTCAAATATGTAATCTACAGGTGCAAACAACAGATTTAAGCATAGGGATCTCATACTTATCTAAGAAGTGCTAAGAACAATTGTACCCTCATATCATTTGTTACATTATCATCTATTAGGTCATAGATACATTATCCAATCACTTAAAAGTAAAAACATGATAAGATCCATATATAGCCACTGTCATAAAACACATACATAACCAGCATAATAGGAATAGAAATACTAACGAAATCACAACTATATGATCCACGGATAAACCAATATAATACTCATAGAAATATAAGGAGAAAGATGCAAAATCGAAACTTGGGATGGGACTACCACGTTCCACCTGACCATAGAATGGTTGAGCCAAATCTCTCTTAAGTTGTTCACCCCTGTGCCATATTCCAAGCATGAATATGGTACTCAAACCAAAAGAACCAACCAAGGAATCCCGAGGCTAAACGACCTCACTCTCATCAATAGAAACCAAGATTTACTGTAATTCATCCCTGACCACTAGGTTAACACAATGAACATGTAATAATAGGCTTTACCATGATCTCCACCTGATCAATAGGCCAAACAAGCATGGATGCCAATAGATTTCTCCACCTACACCATGAGGAATTTTCCTATCTCCTAGACTCTCAAGCTTTACCAAAATCCACACTGAATCACTAGGCCCTAAACTGAGACACCAGTTGCTCAGGCTTTACGCAATCCACACCAAATCACTAAGCCCTAAATCAAGACCCACTCTCCAGGCTTTACCGCATATCCCAACCCGGATTACTAGGCCCAACGAAGAGAAATCCACCTCTTGGCTTTACCGTATATCTTATCATTCACTAGCAAGGATCCTAGGCCCAACGAGGCACACAATCCCGACTTTACCGCAACCCACAGTCTAGATCAATGGTTACTAGACCATTGGCTTTATCGTGATCCATAGTCCGGTTGAGGGACCATTAGGCCATGTGTTCTATCATTCGCAGATCCACCTCACTCAGCTTCGAATCCATCCAAAAATCCTACTCAACCAAAACATGAGAATGCCATCACACCATGACTATCCAGAAATGGAAAGGCTAGGCTAAAAACACTATCACACTTCGCAATACCCATGTCATAGCAACAAAAGAACCACATGCAATACCATGCATGCAAATTCTAGCAAGGTAAACACACATGCAAATTGATACGTGCAAAGAATCTTGTTGTAGTTGCTTGATCATGCTCTTCCTTGCTTGCTCCATCCTTCCTCTTACCTTCTTTTCCTTTCTTGATCCAATGCCAAAGTGCTCCAAGAAAATTCGAAGTGTCCAAGAGTGAGAGAGAGAGAGAGAGAGAATGTAAGAGAGCTCCACCAAAACCTATCAAAGTCTTTCCAACTAATCCTCGTAAGCCTTTTTATCAAGGAGGCCTCTATTTTCTTCAATTTCCATTATTTTCCTTCATTTCCCCCTCACATGCAAATCGTGATCTTTCACCTTCTTTTTCTCCGAATTTCCATTATTTTCATAAATAAATGTGCCAAAAATGCAATTTTTCCTTTTCAAAGGCTTTTTCATTACCTTTTCCAATTTCCTTAGCCATAATAACTGAAATGAACAAGCACACTATGATTTCTTGCTCACCATTCATCTTGGAATATGTATCCCATCAGTCACGGTCTTATATATTTTTACATGAGTTTTTAACCAAGGTTGTTACAAAGTGATATGTTATTGGTATCTAGCCCACTCCAAATCACTAAGGCAGTAATATGTTTGATACCATATTTACATCAAATGTAATGAGCATAAATGAGCAAGGCTAGAGCCAATACCAAGAATATGATAAAATATTAAAAATGGAATCTAGATAGTTCTTGAATTTCTTATGCCTGATGAGCGCAAAGGGGCTCACCATGGTGTAGGTCACAGTGTTATAACAACAAAACATGGAATGGTTTGCTAATTGAACTATATTATAATCACCTCATGATTGAAAAAGATCAAGTTTGATTGAACACTGGATGACTAGAGAAATTGATCAATTGAAACAAACGATGACAGAAGTAGGTTGGAGGATGAAGAGAGAGAATACTAGTACTATATTGACACAAGTATAACCCATGGTTGTTGTCTTGCTATGAACCATCATGAAGGTGCAGCGTGTCACCAGTTCATGGTACCCCAAATAGGAACCTCAAAGAAAATCAATATAAATTTTATAGACCTAAAGGAAGTTTTGTCAATGGTTATTTGGAATGGCCATACACTTACAAGCTCATTATGTCAAGATAATTGCATTAACAAAATAGTTAGCAGGAACAAACAAAAAACGGAACAAATAAATTTAGAAAAAAAAAAAAAAAATGTAAGGGGGGAGTACCCCATAGCTGATAAATTTAAACCTAAGAAGGGCACATGTGACCCAAGCCACCCTAGTCAATAATTTACATAATAGAGAAGGATACAGCCCTAAAGAGGGAGAGTTAGAAACTCATGGGTGGGGCATGTTGGAGAGGAAAGATTGTAAGACATAGTGATGTAACCTCCTTATTAACTTTGAACATTTAAGTATGCTCATACAACTTCTGATTATTCCCTTGGAGTGTTATAGTGGTTCCTTCAAAATATTTCTTTGTGATTTAGCCTGGATGGTCTGCTAAGAAGACTAGACAAAATATATGTACAGGGAAAACAAGTGAAATATAAATCCTTGATCAAGATTTTTGCAGGAAAGAACCAACGGACAATTAGTGTGGATGGATTTGGGCCTACTCGAGCAAAGGGTAAGAGAAATAGAAATTATCATTGAACTTGGTAATGTTGTGCTACAATGCCTTTAATCAGTGTGGATGGATTTGGGCCTACTCGAGCAAAGGGTAAGAGAAATAGAAATTATCATTGAACTGGGTAACATTGTGCTACAATGCCTTTTTCATATAATGGAATTAATGCTGCTTAAAGGGCAGGTAATTCGTGATCTCTTAGAAGAAGAAAAGGGATTAATGATAACAAGAATGATTATTGGAGATTCTCCTGTTGTGATTGGAATGTTGATTATTATGAAATTAACGACATGTTGTATATATATATATATGAACTATGATAGTAACTTAGGTAGAGAAGCCAATAAACATGGCGGTAAAAGGAAGTTATCACTAATGCATATGTGATACTTGTAATTTAACTAGAAGTATAACAATACTATCCAATGTGACAATTTACTTGCTGGAAATTATCATAAAAACAAGAACAAAATGGGTTTTGATTATAAAAAAGAAAATACTTATTATTATTATTATATGAGTCGTATAAATAAAGTTGGTAGTTTCCAAATTATAGCAGTACCACGTGATGAGGTTTTGGTTAATGGACATTTCCATTGGTAAGGAAAAGAATTTATTGATATTGATGATTAGGCTTGCAATAATGTTGCTAACGTTATTTGATTACATGCTACTAATTCTTGTGAAGTTGTGAAACATGTTGACAACTCTGGATGGGTATAAATAATGATTGAATAATTCATATAATTATAAGTATATATAAGTTTCTGAAGGAATGTAATGATAACTTTTGATAATTGTGAATGTAGGTCGAAATGGATGGAGAGATTCCAATTAAACTTATATATTCACAAACAGAGAGAAATCATGCTATAAAATCAGGATAGCACGAGGATAAAGTGCAACTGAGGCACTTAGCTGACAAAAGCAACCATATAGATAAAAATTGCAGCTGTGAAGTATATTCATTTTGTTTTGAGGGCTAGAAGAAAACACTAAGGATAGTGTTTCCTTCAGGGAGGTAAGATGTAACACCTCATAGTGAAAAGTAAATAATTAATTTACTTTTACTGTAGTAATTTAGTAAACTATGGATTGTGTGAAACCTTGGTAGAAAATTTAATACTTAAGGTTATTTTGATTTTTTTATGTAAAAGTCAGTTATGGCCAACTAGGGAATTTATGGGAAAAGTCACTAAGTGAAAGTTTCATTTACCAGATAAGGGACAGATACTCCCACCCTTGGAGATAAACCATCTTAGTTGGGGAAACAAAAGCCAAGAGAAGATGAGAGGAAATTACCTGGAAAGTATTTTCTTCCTCCATCAAGACGTTATTGAGGAAGGGTAGGCCGCTGCCAGTTAGGTATTCTTGAGTTGGTGGTTTTCCAATGAAATCCCTAAGATAGAATGGATAGTCTATGAATCCCTAGGCTAGAATGGAAAAGTTTTGAAGTCTTTGGATGAATCTTGAGAGCTCCCTGAATATTATTGTCCTGAAAATGGAAACTAGCATGGGCTAGAATGTGTAGTGGTTACTCTCGTTGGTCAGGTGAAGGGACTATCTTCCTCTGTAATTTTCCTAGGCAGCTTAAACTAATGGATAAGTACTTTCTATTATTAAAATTTATCTTTCAGAATAGAATAAATTGATGTATTTAATAAGCATCGAATATATAAATAATGAAAGGAATGTTTTACAGTACTTTGTGCTAGTTACAAGTAAATCTTGTTGATTGAAGTTAAGAGAATTGGTAGAGTTTGAGATAGGTGTAAGGACCAATCCCAGTAAATTCCTTGATTGTTGAACTAATAGTTAAGTATTATGAAAATACTTTGTGTGGATACAGGAAATATCTAATTTACTTATTCTCAAAATGTGAAGTATGAAAGAACAATAAGGAATAATAAGTTCATAGTGTTAGATGACTTGACATAGAACTAGTTTTTGTTTGTTTTCTTTTAACAAAAAGAAAAAAGGAAAAACAAGATTATTCCTAAAACAATTATGTGTTAAAAGTTGGTGATTGTAAGTAAACATTTGAATCAAAATAGAATGGCAGAGATGCACAAACAATAATAAAATCATCACATATTACAGACTGGCATAAGTTTTATGTCATAAGAATTGGTCGTTGATACTATTTGATGCTAAACTACCTGTGAGGAGTCACTATCGGTAAGTATTTACCCAGAATGTTCTTATAGTAAGTTTTAAGTTATCTAAATTGTCATTGCAAAAAGTAACCAGAAATTGCACACTTTAATAATTGCACACTTTAATTGGGAACAAAACTGAAATCTAGCAAAATTGGGGAAATCCTTTAAATATTGGGCCAAGCCAACGAAGGGACAAAAACCCTAGATCTATATAGAAACCCCAACTAACTAAGCAAGAAATTAATTAAAAAAAATAAAAATTGAAATATAACTCTGCATGAAAACAACTCTGTAGTGTGAAAGAAATTAATAACATTACTATCAGTGAACAAACAAAGAAAACAAAATCGAATGGCTACAAGAACTGAAATAAAGTATGCATTATAAAATAACTAGAATACACAACAAATTATACGATATCCCATTAGATTATAAATGATAACTGAGCTGGAAATAATTTTACAATTTTAGCAAACAATCTTATAATATCACGAGTTAGCTTATAACAGCCAGATTCCTAACACGAATATACAATTGTCTAAGTTCACAAATACTAAACTATGCAGAGGAAGGTCAAACCCTGAAAGCCAAATTGGGTCTATATATAAAATTTAATCAACTTACTGTACCAAAAGTGGTAGCAAGCCCGTGGTTGAATAACCCTAGATGGTATTTACAAATTCAAAACTTGGCTCTGTATTACATGCTGATTTAATGATCATGAATGCTTTAACAAGCAGAAAGTTGAGAACTCAAAGAGAACTTCTGGAAGGGAGGGACGTTAGTTAAGACAAACTTAGTGAGATTACATTTGTATACAATCGCTTCAGCCATAGTGACATAGGGTAATTACCTGCACAAACATAGAAAATATTGTTATTATTAAACAAGAGCTGACGAGTAACAATTCCTTACAAAAATAGTAACCAACTGTCAAAAGCATACCTGTAAGAAGTGTGGCGAAGGAATGAACCCTAGCTAGGGTTTGCAGACACAATAAACGATGTCAGTAAGTAATTTGCATACGGAATGTTCAAGCAAAGAATGATCAGAAGCGGCAGGGAATTTATTGTACCTGCCATATTGCGTTGATAAATCGTATAAGACAAGAAACATTGGAGACCTAGGGTTATTCACAAATAGAGTTGTTTCAATCATTATTGGAATTCAGTGTCAGGGTATAGTTACAAATTAGAGGAAGAAATAAATGCAATTGAAAAAACTGAATGCAAGACCTAAGGTTTGGAGTGTAAAGCCCTCATTTCGGTGGTGCATGTTGCAGAACCATCAACCCGGAGTGAGAAGAATGATCGTTGAACCCTCGAGGAAAACTGGTTAGTTACTGTGTCTTGTGGCGAGGATTTAGCAGGATCGTCTGATTGCAACCCTCGAAAATTAGCAGCCGGGATAACACCAATTGTCTCATTAGGATTTCAATCTAGAGGGTTCAATAGTGGAGTCCAAGGTGTTGCGTTGCCATGTGAATAAAAGGTACAACCCAAGTAGGCGCTAATATTATAGTGAAGTTCACAAATTTTTTCGATAACAGAGAAACCTTAGGAATTAAAAAATTAATAACTCTGAGATGTTAACAATGTATGGTATACAAGGTTCACTTAATACAAAATAATTTGACAAGTTATACCTTTCATTAATAGCATAATTTGTCATTTTAATACTTGTGGTAATTGTTCTTGACACCTCTAAATAATTGTTTATGTAATAAGCTCAATAACCCATGGTGATTTTTTTTTAATTTCATTTCATTTGTATTTGTTATATTCATCGGTTAAAAAAGGTATGCGACACAGACATGTTACATCAAAATTGTGAAAATAATGATTCAAAAATAGAAATGAAAAATATTGTTTAAAAAAAACATGTTGTATGTAAATTAGCAACACCATACTAGGATCTCTCCAAAGCTAACTTAACCTATATTAGTCTCTCTTTCATTGTCAAGTTTGGCATTCATGCAACATTCTTTTAGTGCAAGGAATCTAAAATTATTTTTAGTGTTTAGTCTTTTACTATATTTTTATTTTTTTATTATGAATATCATTGAATTCCTTCGATTTCATAGTGGGCTTGAAGTGAAATTCAATAATTAAATTAGACAGAAATTAAGATTTATAGATATACATATATAATGCTAATAATTGTTGTATCTCTTTTATATATAATGCAAAGAGTTAATAAACTAAATTTAAGAGTTAATATATTCTTTTAATTTAAAAATGTTCTTTATATATTTAACTATTATTTTTTTCCATGGAAAAATTGTAGCTTTCTATTAATTATAAAACATTACATAAATAGATGCAAATAGTGCATTCCTTTACTGTTCCAAGTTGCACCACTCAAAAAACTAGTGCCCATAGAAACAGAGCAAAAAAAAACTAAAATATAAAAATGGGGCTAAGCAAAAAATCTTAGTCACCCTTTCCTCCCTTTCTTTTTTACTACTTTTCGCCATCCTCCTTGATTAGGAGTGGTTGTTACAATAATTAGTTGATTGTCTTTTGTCTGCTTTGGATATTCCTTATCTAAGTCTAAACTCTTAGATGTATAAGGATGTTTAAATCCTGCTACCTCCTTCTGCTTTAGCATTTCTTGGCCTGAGTGGCCTTCTTCTCTTGGATTTTGCGAAGCTAATCCCCCTATTCCATGTTGGCTCATTTCTTCAATCACTGGATATGTCTATGGATTTTGGATTTCCTCAGTGATGGGGGGTCCTCAGTGATGGGAGGTCCCAAGTCCTCCTCTTCCTCTTCTTAGTTGGGTTGTGGTGTTTGGAAATGCCATCCCTTTGCCTTTTTGAAAGGTTTTTTTTTCTTCCTGGGATCTTTCTTTGCCAAAGAACATGTGGTTTGTAGATGTCCAGTTTGAAGAAAAAGACAACAATTATAATGCATTGTTCTCATACTCTAAGAATTGGGTCCAAAATTAGTTTTTGTGTGTTAAAAGGATACGATCAAGCAGTCCTTTACTTAGGTCTACCTCAACACATATCCTAGCAAAAGTATAAATTGCTTCTTCAATTCTTTGTGTATCCAACTTTATGTATCTCCCCAACATGTTGTTGATTCCTTCCAGTACTTTTGGGTGCCATAAGTGAAGGGGTAAGTTATGAAATCTTACCCAGACCGGTATTTTGGACATCATCATTGCATTAGCATCAAAATCTAGGAACCATGGGGTAATAAATAATCCCATGTTTCCCTAGAACCAAGGAACTTCATGTAGAACCTAATCTCTAATCTCTGATGATTGAAATTTTACTAAAGAAACCCATTGAGCATAAGTGAATCTCACATTTTACCATCTCTGTCGTAAAAATCCACTGAAAAAGATCCACAAGTTTTGACCAAAAAATGTTGAACCTACAAATGATTGCCTAGGACTGATATGTTGTACAAATATTATTGATCTCTTCTAGATCTACTGTCATTTCCATAATTTCATTCATCTTTTATACAATATAAGGCCTAGAAATATTGAGGGTTTTTTCAAGTTTACTTGATGCTACAACCTTTCCTTTGAAGGCGTCTTTGAATGATGTAGATCCATTGGTTTTACCTTTGGCTAACCCCGGGCCCTTGGGGATATTAGATTATGTCGACCCCCCCAAACTCAAGTTAATGATGATCGAGGAAATTTGTTATATGCCATAGTCTGGTAAGCACTTATGGTCCTACATGGATATGCCTACGTAGATCAAGTTTTGTACATCTGATGGAATACTAGTTCTTTTATAAATCACCAATTTTGTATCTCTCACTAGTGATTCCATTTGAGTCTGCATGATGATCGATCTTTTTGTTGGGGTTTGTGTAAAATTTGGAAATCCCTTCTCCCTATAGAGAGATCTGGCAAATTTGGGCGGCCAAAGTAGAAAATGATAGAAAACCCCTTCCATTTGCTACAAACCATTTCTACCTGGGAGATCAGCCTCCCCTGCCCTATTCCATCCATGATCATCTTTGCATGCTTGTTCTTGGCTAGATCTTGGCAGCCATTGAAATTGTAAGGGACTTGGGATGTGCCAAACTGGATTGTGTAGGCAAGGGCGATGATTGCTCTGCTTTTTCCAATCTCTTCTTGTCGTTCTTCACTAACAAATCTTCCACCAAGCAAGAGATTGCACTTCCAGAGGTGGTCATGGCATGTTTTTGTGTCCATCGTATCAACTCCATTAAGAAGAAAAAAACACAAATTCCATTGAAAAATGAAATGTGGCCCGTGCTTTGAAAAGGTTCTTCTAGAGTGTAGTTGACCCAATACAAATGGTCAATTAAAAAAATAGGAATCCTACCACTCTTGGTCTCTTTTAGGGATACGATGAGGCCTTTCAATCGTTTACGAGGAGAGGCCCGAAAGAACGAGCCTATCCCATTCCTTGAGATAAATAGGACCAAACTTTGACCATAGGAAAGGTTGCCAAGAGTTTCAATGTCGAAATCAACCAGTGTGGCGGCAACCAACTCAGCTTCAGAAAGCTAAAAACCCTAGCATCGTGCGCTATCTTCCTCTCCTCATGCGCCATCCTTCTTTCTCATATATTTAACCTTTATTTTTTATTAAAATGTTATATTTCTATTATAATTT
>APFE030618626.1:40705-86382 GCA_000404065.3 Pinus taeda
ATATAAATGAAAAATATTATTTAAAAAATAAGTAGTATTCTATGCAAATTAACAACAACATTTCCATCATCCTTCCAAATAACAAATTGATCTATATTGGGCTCTCCATCATTATTAAGTTTGACATTCAAAGACAACATTCAATTACTGCAAAAAATTGGACTCTTTTTTTAAGCAAGTAGGTTCTAACCTTTAGGGTTTTATTGATTTTTATTTTTTATCATGAACCTCTTTGAATTTATTTTTCTTTCATAATGAATTTGAAAACATTTATTTCGTAATGAACTTGAAATGAATTTCAATGTAATTCTAGATGAAATTCGTGAAATTATTTGTTCATGTTCAACTAAAATTTGACTAACTTTGAATTTAATCATTTTTGTTCACCAAACTTGATGAGTTAGGTAACCACATTTACAAAACCATGTGGAATTGTGATTCAAAATTGCAGATGGTTTTTAGATGTGTTTGACACATTTATAAATTTCTCTAGCCCTGATAAATATAAAGAGAAATTAAAACAATTGCTTTACAATACATTTCACATTGTTAAATTATCAAAAAAAAGTATCATAAACAAAATAAAAAATAAAAATTTATTATATTTTATTTTTTATTATTGAAAAAAAAATAAAGGAAGCTCAAAGAGTGATGATTGAAAAATGATGTTCTTTTGAGGAGGTTGGTAAGTTCAAATCCTACGATTCAATCAAATTTTGAAAAAAATAAATTCAATATTAAGTTCGATATATATAAAATATAATATATATTATAATATATATATATATATATTATAATTATATAATATATATTACACTGTTATAACTCTTGAAAAAATAAATGAATTATATATAATAATAAAAGAAGAATTTTTATTATACTCATGTCATAATTGTTTCTAATACACATATTCTGATCCGAATTGAATCATTATATTGTTTTTCATCCATCTCGATGCATTTGGAGTGGAAAAAGTGGAGGAATTAGCTCACAAGACCGCATTTACTGGTGGGACCCAATTTGACGAAACAGAGTATGAAACCTTCTTGGAGAATTTTGAGGCATCAAATTAATTTTTTTAGGGTTAAAACTCTTCCTCTTTCGCACTGAACCTTTTCAAGCTATTCTACACACAAATACCTTTCTAACAGTGAAAAAAGCGCATCAATCAAAGTCTGTATGCAAAAGTTATGTCACTCAAAAGTTGACCTTCATGTTTTCACACCTATAACTTGGGAGGATGCCACGTCAACCCCCATTATTCATGGAAAAGGGACTAGCCACATGTTTGTGATGTAAAATACTTTAGAAGAGTCTATGTTGTAACTCTAGTTAAGTCTAGTTGATGTAGTCAAAATTAACCACTAGTAGGCCATTGGGTTGTGTTATAACCAAGCCACTATGAGGAAGAGGCATTCCATTCTTTTGAAAGCATTTTGTTCCATAGATGAGTAAGGATAGCCAGAAGAGATAGGAGGTAGATAAAATAGAGAGGATTTGTGCACTATAGCAGCTCATCGGCCACATGGATTACTTCTTTGTACCTCCAACCATATTTCCAAACAGAAAAAGAGAGCAAAGCCGCCTCACCTTCTAGTTGGGTTTTCTCTCAAAAGGGTTTCCTAGAGAGAATATCTTGTGTCTTATGTGTGTGTGTGAGCTTATTTATTCATTCTCTAATTTTATGCATAATTTATATTCGCATGCATGTACTAATTACAATTAAATCCACAGATCTTAAAGTTTAATAAATTGTAATAGTGTAGATTTTTCAGAGTTTTAATATAACATTATTAGATTTGTTGTGACAAACTATCTAGTGGAATATCCACGACAATTTATGGATCATTTGGTATCATATCAAGTTTATTTGGGTATTTTGTGGAGATTGAAAGGATTTAGATTGGCGGGGCTGAAAATCATAAAACCTTAATGATAGCCAATGAATCTGTAAACGAACCTCGTGATCCTGTAGAGTTGAGGTTTTCATGTCTCGAACAAAAAGTTTTGGATATAAGCCACAATGTAAACCTCCTCATGGTGGCCCTGAGCAATAAGCTGGGATATTTGGAGAAGATGGGGGTTTTAATGAAGAGGACAAATAAGAAGGTGTATCAGGATATCAAGAAGCCACAGAGAACCAGCCAAGAAAAGATCCAAGAAAAGATCAACCCACTTCGAGTGCCATGAGCCAATCCTTGTTAAAAATGAAATCAAAAGTCAATATCAATATGTACCATGGCGAGATGGAAACACTGAAGCTAAAGCACTATTTGCATAAACTAGAAGTTTATTTCAACGTCCATCATATCGAGGAAGGGAAAAATATCTCATTCACGCAACTGAAATTGGAGGGCCATGCAATGACTTGGTGGGAGAGCCACACAGAAACACTGAGGTTGGAGGGATAACCTTCAGTAACTAAGTGGGACGATTTCAAAATCCTCTTTAAGTGATAGTTTTATCCCATTGGGTATGTGGAGTACCAATGGATTTGGTGGCATTACTTCAAGCAAAAGTCAGTCCAAAGCATGCACGGGTACACCACAGAATTCAGAAAGATGGCTATAATGTTGGGTATCTCTCCAAAGAACCCAGACTCTACTCCTCAAGTATTTGTGGTTTCTACATGGCCATTTGCGTGAGAAAGTGATGTTGTTCAAGCCCAAATCGGTGGATGAGGCTTGTGTACGGCACAGTATATGGAGAACATAGGCCTAAAAAGGGCACAATCAAGTGGATCAAAGCAAAAAGAGAAAAATGAAGCTTCTAAGGAGGGGAAGAAGAAGAAAAAAGGGGGAAATGATAAAAATAAAGCAACCACATCACACCAGTGCAAAGATCCTAGCAACCACTGCAACATTGATGGCCATACAGAGGAGAAGTGCTAGAAGTTGCATCCAAAACTAAAATCGAAAAACAAAAAGAAATATAAGAAGAAGAAGAATCTCATGGCCACTGATTCGAACAACCAAGTTGAAAGCAGCTCAGACATGGAAGAGAAGATTGCTTGTACATTAGTGCAAAGGGAGTTGAATCTAAGTAACCTTCAGCAATAGGAAGAGAAAAAAATGACCAAACTCTTCCATATAAAAATAAAGGTCAAGAAGACAAAGATTGATGCTCTATTTGACTCAGGATTGCAGGTGAATCTCACTACAACAGATCTGGTCAAGAAGTTGGGGCTAGAATTTCACGAACATCCAAACCCATATCCGTTGGGATGGGTAAATAAGGATGCAGAGCTAAAGGTAACAAAACAATGCAAAATTAGATTTGCTACCAGTGCTCATTTTATTGATAAAGTAGATTTGATGTGGTTCCCCTTTAGGTATGTGGAGTTGTTTTTGGGATTCCATACATTTACTTGCATGATGTAATATTCATGAGGAGAGCTAACCAATACCATATCATCAAGGATGGAAAATCATTCATCATCAACGCGCAAAAATCCAACTCGAAAATTTCACTGGTAAGTACCAACCAAGCCAAGAAATTGATCAGCCCCAGCAAGAAGTTTATTGTTTTAAGAGAAAGTCAGTCTAAAGAGGAGTCAATAAGAGGCAAGCCATCCCTGGAGGGGTGTACTAAGAAATAGAAACAATGATTGGAGGAGTTATTACATGCATACAATAATGTGTTATGAGATCCTAAAGGGTTGCCACCTAAGAGAGAAGTGGAGCATTAGATCCAGCAATCGCTAGACTCCCCATTGCCAAATATTGGGTTGTATAGGCAGTGTGTTATAGAAGCAAGTGAGGTGAAGAAACAGTTGCAGCAGCTATTGGAATAGGGTGTCATTCGACTGAGTACACTACCATGTGGGTCATCCATCATCATTGTGCCAAAGAAGGATGGCACTTGGCATGTGTGTATAGATTACATGGCGTTGAATAAAATCACGCTCAAGAAGAGATACCCCTTGCCCAGGATAGTTGATCTTCTAGATCAGTGGCAGTAAGAAAATTATTTCACCAAGTTGGACTTGAAGTGTAGATATCACCAAGTTTGAGTTAAAGAAGAAGATACATAGAAGACCGCCTTCAAAACTAGGAAAGGTTTGTATGAGTGGTTAGTTATGCCATTTGGCCTATGAAATGTAACAACTACATTTATGAGATTAATGAATGATGTATTTCACCTTTTATAGATTCATTTTGTATTGTCTATTTGGATTATATACTGGTATATAATGCTACTCGAGATGAGCATATTTCACATTTGACGTAGTTGTTGGAAACATTGAAGAAGCACCAACTGCTAGGAAATCTCAAGAAGTACGAGTTTGCACAATATTACTCGGTGTATTTGCGATATGAGATCGATGGAGGAGAGCTAAAGATAGATCCTTCCAAGATGGATACCATCATGAAATGGTTAGTGCCTACTAGTGTTTCTGAGGTCAAGAGTTTCATTGTGGCAACACCATACCTTAGAAAGTTCATAGCCTCATTTTCAGTGATAGCAGCACTGCTTCAAGCCATAACGACAAGTGGCAAAAGTTTCTAGTGGGGAAAAGGTCAGCGGAAGGCTTTCGACGAGCTGAAGAAGAAGGTCAGTCAAGCACCAGTTCTAGCATTACCAAACTTGTAGCAACCCTTTGAAGTGGAGACAATTGTCAGTGGGTATGTTATGGGAGTTGTCTTGATGCAAGGAGGAAGGTCGTTTACTACCATTATGAAGTATTTCATGGGGCAGTTCTTAACTACCCTACCTATGATAAGGAGATTTATGCCATTGTGCAATCTGTGAAGAACTGGAAGTACTATCTAATCGGAAAGGAGACAATAATCCACATAGATCACCAATCATTACAGTACTTCCAGGCCTAGAGTAAGCTACAAAAGACGAGGCATTACAAGTAGATGGGGCTTTTATAGCAGTTTCATTTGGTGATGAAGTATAAGAAGGAAAGCACAAACAAGTTGGCCGATATGCTTTCAAGGCCACCCACATCAAATATTACAACTTTGGGGAATCTTATGCACATGGAGCCATTCACCCATGATGCATAAAGAGAGGCATATTTAGAAGATGAGGACTTTAGGGAGGTGTATCAACAGTTGGAGAGTCAGATTCACGTGCACGATGGCGACAACATCGTTGACTACCATCTCCAGGATGAGTTACTCTACAGGTTAGTGATCTGAATGGAAAATGGCATCAAGCCATGGCATTCATCCACGCCTGGAATTTACCCATGGTATTGTAAGTGGCATCCACCCATGGTTTTCATTTGCCCATGGAATTTACCTGTGGTATTGTAGCTGAAAAAGACTATAAGTAACAAGTCGCATTTTGTAAAAGGACAGATTGTCCACCACAATGTAACTTTTACTGTTATTCTCTGTTTTAATAAAAAAAAAATGTGGTTTTGTTTATTGGGCGTTCTCCTCTTTTTTCTTCTCACAATTCAATTTTTAAGATCTTGGGGGCCTCTCCCCCCAAGGTCCATTTCAATCTTTTAGATCTTGTGGGCTTCCCCCTAAGATCTGGATTAGTGGTATCAGAGCAGGTTACAATTCCATGGGAATGAGGGTTTGATGCATATTTCTATTTAAATTTTTTGCAGAAATCTTCAATAATCTTCATGCATGTGCCACAACCTCCACAGAGCACTTTCTTGGGCAAAGCGGAAAGAATTTTCTTTTTCTCATTTTTTTTGTAGGAATTTTTTGGGCAGTGAGTTTTCACATCATATGTGAAACTTTTGGTGAAACATATACAAAAAAATAACATATGTGGATTCCTTGTAAAAAATACTCAAATTGAAAAAAAAAAACGGTTGAATCAGAGTCCAAATGATGGAGATATTGTTGATTTCAAATCAGCTATGCTGCAGAAATTTTTCTAACGGCAATTCGTGGGCGGTGGCTCTCCTATCAACTTTTGCAGTTTTTGTGCAGAATTTCAGAAAAAAATAATTATAGATCTAAGATCCTCTTGAAAAATTACCCAATTTCAAAAGAAAAAATTGGGCGAATCAGAGTTCGTATGAGGGAGATATCGTTGATTTAAAATCCACTATTGTTTTCAGAATTTTTGTGACATCGAAACAGTTGCAGCATGAATATGAGTTTCCAGAGTGTCTAGATAGGGATTTCAAACACATGGGAAGATGCATAATGTTAATTTTATTTCCAAAAATAGGTTATAATAAATATTCTGAGTTATATTGACTGAGTTATGTCCATTTTAATTTTGGAGCAGCATTCAAAGCGAGTTCCCTTTAAAGATGTACCCTCCCAACCCGCTATAGCAGGCACCTGCTTCACATTCATCATCTTCAACATAGTAACATCCAGCTTGGGTTCTTTGGATACGTTTCATCCCACCCTAGGCTATGTAGGCACCTACTACTTCATCAACAATCAACATCACGGTTATGGGTCAACTACACAAAATCCTTGTCATTGAAGTCCAATTATTAGGACGCACATTGTTAGTATCACATTTGGTCACAAGCATTACAAGGTATCTCTATCCTTGGATCTTCGTTTTTCATGGTTATGGGTCATCCAAAAACCCACACTTGATCGAAGTCTATTTGTTAGGCTACACACTATCAATATCACAGTTGGTCACAAGCATTATAGGGTATCTCTATCCTCGGATCTTCACTCATCATGGTTATGGGTTAACCACATAAAACCCTTCTCTTCAGTGGCTCTTCATATTCAACAAAGGATTCCCAGGAGGGAACTTCACACAATTGGGACCATTGCTTCTTAATGAGGGAGGAATGATCCGAAGGGAAAATGGCATCAACCCATGGTATTCATCCACCCATGTTATTCATCCACCCATGGAATTTACCCATGTTATTGTAAGTGGCATCCAACCATGGTATTTTCCCATGGTACTGTGGCATCCACCCATGGTATTCATTCACCCATGGAATTTACCCATAGTATTGTATCCGAAAAAGACTATAAGTAACAAGTCGCATTTTGTAAAAGGACATATTTTTCACCACAATGTAGCTTTTATAGTTATTCTTCATTTTAATAAAAAAAATTATGGTTTTGTTTATTGGGCATTCTCCTCTTTTTTCTTCTAGTAATTCAATTTTTTCAGATCTTGGGGGCCTCTCCCCCCAAGATCCATTTCAATCTTTTATATCTTGGGGGCTTCCCCCTAAGATCCAATTCAGTTGGATAAGCTATGTGTTCTTGAAGGTGAGTGTTTGCAAGTGATTAGAGAGGCTCAAACTTCCAAGGTTGCAAGGCACCTTGGTGTAGGGAAGACCATGGCTAAATTGTAGAGGTATGTTTATTGGCCCAAGATGCAAGAGAAGGTAGCTAGAAACAGAACACAGGTTCTATATCATCCTTTGCCTATACCTACTTGTCCTTGGCAAAGAATTTCCATGGACTTTATGGGAGGTTTACCGACAACCAAGATGGGACATGACTACCTATTTGTGGTAGTTGACAGGTTCAACAAGATGTGTGTTCTAATGCCTTGTACAAATACCATCAGTGGACAAGAAATAGCAAAATTGTTCTTTGGACAAGTCAAGGTGCACTTTGGGATACCAAGGAGCATCATTTCAGATAGGGACCCAATACTTCTCAATGCATTCTGGACTACATTGTGGGAGAAGATGGACATAAAGTTGAAGAGATCTACAACATTCCATCAACAAACAGATGGGTAGATAGAAGTAGTCAATAGGACTTTGGTGCAGCTTCTAAGGAGATACAACCAGAAGCATTCGAAGACCTCGGATGAAAATTTGGTATATTATACAACATTCTTATAATAGAGAAGTCCACACTTCTACAAGAAAGTCCCCATTTGAAACTTGTTTTGGATATTTTCCACCTTCACCTTTGGATATTTCATATGGGAAACAAAGAGGAGTGAGGGAAGATCTTACAGGAGATGATTTGAGGGTTGAAAAAATTATAGACAAGATTAGGAAGATACATATACAAGTACAAGAAACACTGTAGAAGTCACAGGAGAAGTATAAGGCCAGGCATGATCAATACAAAACAGAGAAATCATTCAAGGTGGGAGACAGAGTATGCCTATAGTTGAACAAGGAGAGGTTGTACGGGCTTGGTAAGAAAATCAAGGCTCTCAAGTATGGTCCCTTTGAGATACTGAAAAAGGTGGGTGATAATGCCTATCGACTCAGTTTACCACCATATATGTGCATTTACTCAGTTGTGAACGTAGAGAATTTTAAACTCTATTAGCCTTCCATGCTCGATCAGAAAGAGGAACATGTGCTACTTTTTGTGGAGGATTTGGCACTAGACGCTTAGATAGAGTTGACAGAAGATACAATTTTGTAGAAGAGGTCCAGAACTACAAGGCAAGGCAACATGACCTTTGGCAGATTGGGTTGAAGGGACAACTTCCAGGTAAAGCTAAATGGTACACAAGAGAGAAGGTGGAGGAAAAATTTTCTCACCTCATTTAGTAAAATATTTTGGGGACCAAAAGCCTCCCAAAATACAGAGGTGTGATTTGAATTGGATCATTATAATTTTTTTCATCCATGTCAATTCATTAGGAGTGAAAAAAGTGGAGAAGTGAGCTCATGGGACCATATTTACCGGTGGGACCCATTTTGGTGAAACAGGGACTGAAACCTTCCAAGAGTATTTTGAGGCATCAAACAA
The DNA here is from genome assembly GCA_000404065.3 of Pinus taeda. Taxonomy (NCBI): domain Eukaryota; kingdom Viridiplantae; phylum Streptophyta; class Pinopsida; order Pinales; family Pinaceae; genus Pinus; species Pinus taeda. Next base: position 49,342 of record APFE030618626.1, read on the forward strand.
TGTTTTTGGGGGTTAAAACTTTGACGCTTTAGCGGTGCACCTTATCGTATTATTCTGCACACATATAGCTTTCCAATGGCACAAGAAGTATGTCAATTAGAGTTTGTATGCAAAAGTTATGCCACTCAGAAGTTGACCTTCCAGTTTTCACACCTATAACTTGGGAGGATGTCGCGTCATCCCCCATTAATCATGGAAAAGGGGCTAGCCACGTGTTTTTGATGTAAAAGACTCTAGAAGAGTTTATATTGTAACTAATCCAGGTGGATATTGGTGTCCACCCGCCTATTTCACCTAAACCCCCTAGCCAGTTTCATCTGTTTCTTTAAATGTAGCATAATTTACTATTTTTGGCAGTTTTTTGGGTCCCGAACTTCCAGAGCTATTTTTAGGCCCTAAACGACGTTTTTTTGGAAAAAAATCTAAACAATTTCTATTGCAATTGTGTTAGCACCCATATTTCTTGAAAAGATGTTTCCAACGAGGTATCATAGATGTCAAACAAAGATAATATGACCAAGTTATTGTTTGGTTTTGTTGTATTCTTTCCACAACTAGCCTACGTAGTTAACCAAGGGGTTAGAGGGGGGGCAGAGCCCCCCCTTCGTTGTGCTGATTGCGCAGACGGGGGGTCACAGGGGGGGGGCAGAAATCCCCCTTGTCCGAGGGATTTGAGGGGGCTAGGTAGCCCCACTCTATGGGGTCTAGGGCAGCACCCCGGGGAAAAAAAAATTGGACCCTATATTAGGTTGGGCAGACCTACCTATGGTTTTGTGCATGGTTTTTGCACATGGTTTTGGATGCGATGGTTTCCGATACATGGTATTGGATGCTTCGGCATGTATAAATATGTATTGTAACATTGAAAGGAACATAATGAAAAATCAATCTGGTAGTCCCAGTTTTGGGATCCAGGGGAAATGCTCTATGTATATGTGTTTTATGTGTTATGCTCTCGCATTGTTTATTTTTTGTGTTTTCGAATTCATATGCATGTAATTTCTGTACGGGGTTAAAACCTACATTTGGTATCAGAGTTGTTTTGGCTTCAAGGGGACACCTTTGTTGCTGAGGGGTTTCACTCGAGCCTATGGTAGACCCTGTTCAGTGAGAGATCTACGTGATCAATTCTAGTGGTGAAAGAAGATGGTGAGCAGTGGAAAGATAAAGATTGAGAAATTTAATGGTTAGAGTTTTGAGTTGTGGAAACTCAAGATGGAGGATCTATTGGTGGATAAAGATCAGTGGATTGCAATAGATCCAGATACTAAACCAATGGGAGAGTCCGATGAAGAATGGAAGAAGTTGGATCGAAAGGCAAAGAGCACAATATGATTGTGTATCTCAGATTCAATATTGTTGAATGTATCAGGGGAATCTACGGCTAAGGATTTGTGGGACAAGTTAGAGACTTTGTACCAATCTAAGTCTCTGGTGAATAAACTGTTCCTATGGAAAAATTTGTATAACCTGAGGATGAAAGATGGAGACTCGGTGACAGAGCATCTGAATGCATTTAATACTGTGGTAAGTCATTTATGATCTGTTGATATTAAAATTTCAGATGAAGATAAGTGCATCAGCTTATTGTGTTCTCTACCATATTCGTGGGATAGTCTAGTTATTGCAATAGGGCAATGCAACTGCTTTGCAGTTTGATGAAATAGTCTCAGCCTTGCTGACGGAGGAGATGAGGTGGAAAAATATGGACAACCAGAATGGTGATGCCTTGTTTGTACGAGGACGGTCCCAGAACAGAAACAAAAATAAGTCATCGAGTGGAGATCTAAATCTAGAGGGAGATCTAAATCTCCAGGAAAACCTACAAAGGTGGTGTGCTGGAAATGCGGAAAGGAAGGACTACAAAAGGGACTGTAAATCTAAAGCTCCTAACAAAGGAAAGGGACCTGATGATGCTCCTTCTGCAGAGGCGAAAACCACCTCAGATGAAGGTGGGGATGTATACTTGGCTTCTTCAAGTATACATGTAGATCATGAGGCATGGTTGATTGACTCATTTGCATCCTTTCACTTCACTCCTCATAGATAGTGGTTCTGCGAGTATGATAAATATGATGGTGGTGATGTCTTCTTAGGAGATGATAGGAAGGCTAAAATCGTTGGTCGCGAAAAAGTAAAGTTGAAGTTGCAAAGTGGAAGAGTTAGAACACTTCCGGGTGTTCTACATATTCCTTCATTGGCGAGAAATCTGATTTTTGTAAGCAAGTTGGATGATGCAGGTGTAAAAACAGTGTTCGAGAAGGATACCTGCAAGATGGTTTGGGAAGCACTAGTATTGATGCAGGGAGTTCGGATTGGAACTTTGTCCAAGCTGCAAAGTAGTACTATCGTTGATGGGTGCAACAATTTTGTGGTTCTTGAAAGTGGAGCAGAAAATCTAGTGGTCTTTGGAGAGAAGACCATGTTGTGGCACCGAAGGCTTGGACATATTGGAAAGAAGGGCCTTTGAATACTTCATGGTAAAAGTATGGTAGAACGTATGACTAATAGCTCTTTGGATTTTGACATCTGTGAAAATTGTGTATATGGGAAACAAAATCAGGTGAGTTTCCCCTCTGGTGGTAAGAGGGCAAAACATATATTAGAGCTTGTGCACAGTGATGTGTTTGGACCTGAGAAGGTTCTATCACTGGGTAAGTCTGTGTACTATGTATCATTTATAAGTGACTTCTCAAGGAATACATGGATATATTTCCTTAAGAAGAAATCTAAAGTCTTTGACAAGTTTAAAGAATTTAAGGCTCTGGTGGAAAACCAGACAAAGAAGAAAATAAAGGTGTTGAGGTCAGATAATAGTGGAGAGTTTTGAAGCAAGGAATTTGAAGAATTCTGTAAGAAGTGTGGTATAGCATGGAAAAAGACTACTCCATACACACCTGAGAAAAATGGAGTTGCAAAAAGAATTAACAAGACGTTGATGGAAAGGGCAAGAAGCATGCTCAGTGGTGCTGAATTAGGACAGGAATTATGGGCAGAGGCGATGGAGACAGCATGTTACCTGGTCAACAGATCACCTTCATCAATGTTGGAGGATAAGACTCCACAAGAGGTATGGACTGGTAAGAAACCCTCTCTTTCACATCTGAGGATATTTGGATGTGATGCATATGTACATGTTCCAAAGGAGAAAAGAACCAAGTTCGATTGTAAATCTGAAAAGTGCATATTTATTAGGTATAAGGATGGTATAAAGGGTTATAAGATTTGGAACCCAGTAACAAGGAAGGTTGTATACAGCTAAGATGTGGTGTTCAGAGAGGTGAAATATGTTATTAAACATGAAGTTCCATCAAAGGAACATGAAAAGATAGAGTTTGAGCTAAAGGACGAAGAATCAGACTCTACAGCAGAAGAGGAATCAGAAGATGAAGAGCCACAAACTCCAGGTGTGAGAAGATCAGTTTGAGAAAGAAGGCAACCAAAAAGGTATAGTCCATCTACTTTCTGTTCAATTTTTCCTTTATCTATTACTGATGATGATCCCAGAACCATGAAGGAAGAAGTAGATTCAAAGGATGGGAAACTCTGGTAAGAGGCCATGGCTGATGAAATGGCATCTTTGCACAAAAACGAGACTTGGGATCTGGTGGAGTTGTTGGCTAGAAGGAAACCAATTGGTAGCAAATGGGTGTTCAAGAAGAAGACAAATTCAGAAGGAAAGGTGGAGAAATACAAAGTTCGGTTGGTAGCAAATGGTTATTCCCAAGTGTTGGGAATTGATTTTGGTGATATTTTTTCTCCTGTTGCAAAGATAGCTTCTATTAGATTACTTTTATCTATTGTTGTTGCTTTTTTATTTTGAGGTAGAACAGATGGATGTGAAGACAACATTTCTTCACAGGGATCTAGAAGAGGAGATCTACATGAAGAAACCTAAAGGCTTTGCGGTGAAGGGTAAGAAATAACTGGTATGCAAATTAGAGAAGTCTTTGTATGGGTTAAAACAGTCACCAAGGATGTGATATCAGAAATTTGATACATTTATACAGGGACTTGGCTTCACCAGAAACAAAGCAGATCACTATGTGCATTTTAAATTAATTGGTGACCGTTTTATTTATCTGGTGATCGAAATGGATCCGAGAATGCTCTCGAAGTCTTCATCAACTCTTTAAAAATCGTGCCAAAGATCAAAATATTTTAAAAGATCGAAGTTAACGCAAGAGGAAACACCCTTAGAAGGGCGAAGAAACACTATTGGGAGGCCCAAAACCCGTGAAAATAGAGAAAACAAAGTATCGGCGGTTTTAAGGCAACATTAAATCAAAGCTGTCGAATCTAGCCGATCAACGGTCCAGATCCGATCGGTGAATCGCTATCGGCAGGGGCTATCAGCACTTATCGGTGGAATCCACATGACAGCTGCGATTGTGATCAGCATGGATCAATGAGGACCGTTGATCAAGCACGTAGATCGACGGCCCATGGTAACACGCACTATTGCAATCGGCAAATGTAGAGGAGCGATATAATCAGCGGGGGTCATGTGCAGTATGTGATATTGCGTCATAACATGGAGCGGGGCTGATATCAATACACCATGCGATAGCCAGACATGATAGCATTATAAAGGAAATTTGATATAATTTCAAGTCCGTAACAGAGCCATTTTTAATGTATTTTCATGATTTCATTGTCTTTCCAAAACACAAAGGGGCCGAGCCTTCCGATATGCAATAGCGACTTGTGGGTGGACCCGATAGGGGAATGAATCATATTTAAGGACTTTTAAAGTCCGATATATTGAATTTTGGTGGACTTTCTCTGTTAAAACACATTTTCTTTGTGTTTAACAAAGCATGGTTGTTTTAGGAGTTTCAAAGGCCCTCAGCACTATGGCGTTACAGAATGGGTGGCCACCTCCTCTCTAGGCGCTAAACAATGATTGTATCATGCTGAGAGAGGGATTCGAAGCGAACAGAGGCCAAGGAGACCGAGAGACAGGAACATGAAATGAAAAAGTAGCACATTTTTGGCTATAAAGCCACAGACAAAGAGCACAGCAGAGGGATCAGTATTTCAGGGAAATGTCGAGACAGAGTTTGCACAGAGGTAGAGAGTACTGAGGGAGTTTGTGTACTCATAGAGAAACTTGAGAGGATCAAGTAAAAATCTTGTTATTGTAATATGTTGTGTGTGAAACTCAAATTGAGCTCAGTTTTGTAAAAAGAACTCTGTTGAAGACATAATAGAGAGGCCACCACTGAAGGCTAGACCAGGAGATGTAGCCCAGGAGTATTGGGTGAACTGCTCATTAAATTCGTTGTGTTATGTGTTGTCTATATGTTTTGTTTAATGCTTCATTGTTTGTGCATTTCACAATCTTATCGATCCATTTCATAAAATGACATAGACTAATCCATGCACATAAGTCTGTAATACCTTATTATTGTCTTAAGATCTCATTATCAGATCAAGTGGTATCAGAGCTTTAGGTTGCTGAGGTTAGACAAGCTTGTGCTGGACTATTTGTGAATGCTAACTAGGTCAAAGCTTAAATTAGGAGAAGGAAAATTGGTTGAAACTAGCCCAGAAATTTATAGAGTCTATCCTAAGAGGAAAATGACAAAAGAAATTCGCTTGGAATCAGACTCTCAGTTCATGGACAGTTTCATGACCATGAGAGCCATGGTAGAAGAAATGTATAGATAACTTAAGAAATATCGAAGTGAATATTCTTCAACTTCCAAACAAGACAAAGGAAAAAAAGAATCTCTTATAGATGGCCATTCTGAAGGCAAAGGGAAAGGAAAAAAGGCTCCTCTATCCACACCTCCTGATAGCCCTGAAAAAACAAAGAAGAAGACATCTTTGATTAAATTAGATGTTGAATTTGATTTGCCAATATATGATGGAGACTTAAATACCGAGAAGCTAGATAACTGGATTCGACATATTGATGTGTATTGCAGGGTGCATAGCATTGATTCAGACATAAGTAAAATTCAGTTGGCCAGCCTACGCCTTGGAGGAACTGCCTTAGTATGGTGGGAAGGCAGGACACAAGCTAACTTGAAGAAGCATGGTAAAATTCTTTCTGTTTGGAGTGAATTTGTTTCTGCAATTAAAAAACAATTCTATCCACTAGCTTATATGCAACAAGCTATGAGGAGTTGGCAAACTCTTTGCCAGTTAAAAGGGCAAAGTGTACAAAGCTACACTCAAGAATTTAGAAAAAGAGCTTTGATTCTAGGGATTTCTTTAGACTCACCTGAAACTTTGTTGAAGTATATAGGTGGTCTACATAGTTATTTGAGGCACACCATTCTCATGTTTAACCCTACTAGCATAGATGAGGTATCTGTTCAGGCTACCCATCTAGAGGCTAGAGGAAAGAATGTAAACACAAAGATTGGGGGATCATCAAAACCCACTGCAAGCAAGAACAAGGAAAAAAAGAAGCGGAAATGGAAAGAGAGGAAGGAAAATGTTGTACAAAAGGCCAAACCTTCATGCACTCACTGCAAGAAGGATGGACATGATGATGAACATTGTTGGCCTTTGCATCTGGAGCTGAAACCCAAGAAGTTCGATGGAAAGAAGAAGAAGGTTTCTACTACTATTCAGAGAGATTTGGGGTCAGACTCAGGTGATGAAACAACCATCACAGCCATGGGTATACAAGGTAAAAATTCTGAAGCATCTACTAGTAATTCTGCCCAAACTATTGATAGTGAAGAAAATGAGAGAAGAAGACATGAGCTTTTTCATATTAGAGTTATTTCCAAGCATCAAAAGATTGATACTTTATTTGAAAGTGGCTCACAAGTAAACTTAATTTCTGAAGCAATTGTAAAGAAACTAGGATTACTAACCACACCTCACAAGAAGCCATATCCATTAGGTTGTTTATGTGATAAAGAAAAGCTACAAGTGACTAGACAATGTAAACTTAGGTTTTCCATTGGTTTAGCATTTGTAGCTGACGTTGAGTTCGATGCAATTCCCTTGGATATATGTGGAATTGTTTTAGGAAGTCCTTACTTATATGATAAAAAAGTCATTTTCTATAGAGCTGAAAATAAGTATCAACTTGTTAAAGATGGAATAGAATATACTGTGAGAGCTCACAAACTCAAAAATAATTATATTCTCATAAACTCAGGGCAGATGAAAAGGATTTAAAATTCATGCAAGCAATTTTTACTGATGGTTGTAAAGGAAAAGAAACCTAATAGAACCAATGTATTTGGAGGTTGTTATGCTAAACAGCAAGTTGTTTTAGAATATGATATTTTATTTCAAGAACCTAAAGGTCTGCCACCCAAAAGGGAAATTGTACATGATATTAATTTGCAGCAAGATGTTCCATTGCCTAACATTGGAATATACAGGTTATCTGCTTTAGAGAATGCAGAAATCAAAAAGCAGGTACAGGAGCTGCTAGAGAAAGGGTTCATAAGACCAAGCACATTGCCATGTGGATCCCCAATAGTGTTGGTGAGAAACAAGGATGGTTCGTGGAGGATGTGCATTGATTACCGAGCACTGAATAAAATAACGATCAAGAATCGTTATCCCCTTCCTCGCATTGATGATCTATTGGATCAGCTAAAAGAGGTTGTTTACTTTTCCATGTTGGACCTACGTAGTGGTTACCATCAAGTTAGAGTAGCAAAGCAAGATGCATGGAAGACTACTTTCAAAACAAAGCAAGGGTTTTATGAATGGCTAGTTATGCCTTTTGGTTTAACTAATGATCTTGCCACTTTCATGAGAGTAATGAATGATGTACTCAGGCCTTTTATTGATGATTTTGTAATTGTATATTTAGATGACATTATTATATTCAGTAAAACATGGGAAGAACATTTAAAGCATGTAAAGCAGACTCTAGATGTTTTGAAGCAAGAAAATCTCTATGTTAAATTATCAAAATGTGAATTTGGTAAAACATCTTTGAATTATTTGGGTCATATTGTAGGGGATGGTTCATTGAAGAAGGATCCCTCTAAGGTTGTAGTCATTGTAAACTAGCCTAAACCCAAGTCTTCTACAAAAGTTAGAAGTTTATCAGGGGCAACACAGTATTGGAGGTAGTTTATTGCTAACTTTTCCTTAATTGCAGCTCCCTTACATGCTTTGACAGGATTGAACAAGGTGTTTCAGTGGGGAGGCAAACAACAGAAAGCCTTCGACACCTTGAAAGAAAAAATTGTACAGCACCAGTACTAGCATTGCCAAATATTCAACAACCATTTGAGATCGAAACAGATGCCAGTGATTATGCCATGGGAGCAGTGTCGATTCAACATGGTAAACCCATATGCTACCATTCTAAGACTTTTAATTCTGCAGTAGTCAATTTTCCTACATATGATAAAGAACTATATACATTAGTTCAGAGTGTGATCAAGTGGAAACATCACTTAATGGGCAAAGAAACAATAATACATACTGATCATCAACCACTTCAGTACTTGCACTCACAAACTAAATTGCAATAATCAAGACACTATAGGTGGATAGGTTTCCTACAGCAGCTTCATTTAGTCATCAGATATAAAAAGGGCATACACAATAAAGTTGCAGATATGTTGTCTGGACCAATCATAAATGTGTTTACTATACTTAAGCATAACTCAGTAATGCATGAAAGCTACATTGAACAATATGCTCAAGATATAGACTTTAAAGATGTATATGCAGCTTCAAGTAATGGTAAAAAGGTAGAAGAATTGGATTACTATATTAAGGACTAACTCTTGTATCATTTGTGAAAGCTATGCATTCCACAAACAGAGAGAATTAACATAATTAGGGAGGCACATACTTCCCTGATATCAAGTCATTTTGGTGTAAGTAAAATAGTTGCACAGCTACAAAGATACTGTTATTGGCCAAAAATGAATGAAACAGTTTCTAGATATGTAAGAGGGTGTACCATGTGTGCTAAAAGCAAGCCCAGCAATAGAAAACTAGGCTTGTACACTCCACTGTCAATTCCTTCCCATCCTTGGGAAAGTGTTTCCATGGACTTTGTTGGGGGATTGCCAAAATCTAGAAAGGGACATGACTATTTATATGTTAATGTGGATGGGTTCAGCAAAATGTGTATTTTAATACCTTGTAATAAGCAAATTAAAGCTGAACAAACAACAAAATTATTCTTTCAGCATGTCTGGGTGCATTTTGGGTTAACCACTTCCATAATATCTGATTAAGACTCCCGATTTGTTGGGAAGTTTTGGTCAAGTCTGTGGGAATTAATGGACACCAAATTGAAGGAAAGCACAGCCTTTCATCCACAAACAGATGGCCAAATAGAGGTAGTCAATAGGACAGTGATCTAGTTGCTCAGGGGTTATTTTAGCAAGCATCCCAAGCTTTGGGATGAACACTTATGTTATGTGCAACATGCTTACAACCGTGCTAAACATTCTTCTACACAGAGATCTCCTTTTGAGACCTGTTTTGGTGTCATACCAAGGTCTCCCTTGGATTTTGTCTTTGAAACATAGTAGTTGTTGGACACAGTGATGTGGACAAAGCAACTAGATTCATTAAATAGATCCAAGAAATTCACCAGGCAATGCAGGAACAGCTGGAAAAGAGACAAGTCAAATACAAGGCAAGGCATGATAAACATCGAGTGGAGCACAGCTTCCAAGTTGGTGATCAAGTCTAGCTGCATATCAGCAAGGACAGAATGCAAGGTGAAGGAAAGAATATGGAGCCAATAAGGCATGGGCCTTTTAAGGTACTTGAGAAAATTGGTGAGAATGCTTTCTGCCTTGATCTGCCAGCATACATGCACATCTATTCAGTAGTAAATGCAGAAAATTTAAGATTGTTTGAACCTTCTTTAATTGAAGATCCTGAAGAGCAAAGTCAATTGCCTTACATTGATGATCCGTTGCCTGAATACCTCAATGAGCTATAGGAAGATACAGTTCTAGACAGGAAGGTGAGACAATGCGCAGAGGGGACATGGAGTACCTTAGAATTGGACTCAAAGGTTCAAAACCCAGCAGTGCCAAATGGATAGATATTGGGAAAGTGAGACAGTTGTATCCTCACTTAAGCGATGCTTGAAAACCAACTTTTGGTGATCCAAAAGCCTTTTCAGTGGGAAGGCGTGATCCAAATGGATCTGAGAATGCTCTCTAAGTCTTCATCAAATCTTTAAGAATCTTGCCAAAGATCAAAATCTTTTAAAAGATCAAAGTTAATGCAAGAGGAAACACCCTTAGCAAGATGGAGAAACACTATCAGGAGGCCGAAAACCCGTGAAAATAGAGAAAACAAAGTATCGGCGGTTTTAAGGCAACGTTAAATCAAAGTCGTTGGATCTAGCCGATCAACATTCCAGATCCGATCGGCGAATCGCTATCGGTGGGGGCTATCGGCGCTTATCGGCGGAATCCACATGATGGCTGCGATTGCAATCAACACGGATCAACGAGGACCATTGATCAAGTGCGCAGATCAATGGCCCATGGTAACGCGCGCTATCGGAATCAGCAAATGCAGAGGAGCGATACAATCGACAGGGGTCATGTGCGATATGTGATATCGCGTCAAAACATGGAGCAGGGCTGATATCAATACACCATGCGATAGCTAGACCCGATAGCATTAAAAAGGAAATTTGATATAATTTCAGATCTGTAACAAAGCCATTTTTAATGTATTTTCGCGATTTTGTTGTATTTCCAAAACACAAAGGGGCGGAGCCTTCTGATATGTGATAGCGACTTGTGGGAAGACCCGATAGGGGAATGAACCATATTTAAGGACTTTTAAAGTCCGATATATTGAATTTTGGTGGACTTTCTATGTTAAAACACATTTCCCTGTGTTTAACAAAGTGCAGTTGTTTCAGGAGTTTCAGAGGCCTACGGCACTATGGCGTTACATAATGAGTGGCAACCTCCTCTCTAGGAATTAAACAATCATTGTATCACGCTGAGAGAGGGATTCGAAGCAGACAGAGGCTGGGGAGACTAAGAGACAGGAACATGAAACGAACAAGTAGTGCATTTTTGGCTATAAAGCCACAGACAGAGAGCACAGTAGAGGGAGCAGTATTTCAGGAAAATGCCAAGAAAAAGTTTGCACAGAGGAAAAGAGTATTGAGGGAGTCTGTGTACTCATATAGAAACTTGAGATAATCAAGTAAAATTCTTGTTATTGTAATCTGTTGTGTGTGAGGCTCAAGTTGAGCTCACTATTGTAAAAAGAACTCTGCTAAAGACATAATGGAGAGGTTTCCACTAAAGGTTGGACCAGGGGATGTAGCCCAGGAATATTAGGTGAACTCCTCATTAAATTTGTTGTGTTATGTGTTGTCTATTATGTTTTATTTACTTCTTCATTGTCTGTGCATTTCGCAATATAATCGATCCATTGCATAAAATGACATAGACTAATCCATGCACATAAGTCTATAATACATTATTATTGTCTTAATATCTCATTAGCAGATCATCTGGTCTTGTATGTGGATGATATGTTGATAGTTGGAAATGACAAAGAAATTATCCAGGATTTGAAGACCCAATTGTCCTCCAAATTCGACATGAAATATCTTGGTGTTGCAAATTATATTTTGGGCATGGAAATTAAAAGAGATCGGGCAAAGAGGAACCTCTGGTTAAACCATAGGAATTATGTCGAGATAATATTGCAGAAGTTTAATATGTAGGATAGTAAACCAGTGAAGGTTCCTATTCTTGTAGGTGTAAAGTTATCTAGTGAACAATGTCCCAAGACACAAGAAGAGGAAGAGGACATTTCCTATGTTCCATATGCAAGTGTAGTCGGTAGCTTGATGTATGCGATGGTCTGCACTAGACCAGACATTGCACATGCAGTGGCAGTATTGAGCAAGTTTATGTCAAAACTAGGGAAGGAGCATTGGACAGCAGTGAAGTGGGTTTTCAAGTATTTGCATGGCACTAGTGATTATGGTTTGTGCTACCAAGGAAGACCAGGATTGGACAGAATTTTGGATAATCATGGCTTTGTTGATGCAGACTGGGCTAGACATCTGGATCAAAGAAGATCTACATGTGGGTATGTGTTTAACCTATTTGGAGGTGCAGTCAGTTGGATGAGTAAGAAACAATCTGTAGTGGCACTATCAACTATAGAGGCAAAATACATGGCAAACACTCATGCAAGCAAGGAAGCAGTTTGGTTGCAAAGACTATGTTCAAGTATGGGGTTAGTGCAAGGAGCTATAAGGATATACTTGCCAAAGTGTAATATTCTTGGGAATGAACCCTACTTACCATTCAAAGACAAAACACATTGATGTTCAGTATCACTTTGTGAGGGATATGATAGAAAACAAAAAGGTGTTGCTAGTAAAGGTGGACACTTTGAAGAATACTGCAAATACACTGACAAAATATGTGAGCTCTGAGAAGTTATTTTGGTGTAGAGAAACAATGAGCGTTACAGGGTTGGATAAATGACTAAGCTCTCCTATGGCCCCCTGTGGAAAGAAAACAATAAGTGGGAGAAAGTTGGGTTGTGTTATATTCTTTCCATGACTAGCCTACGTAGTTAACCAGGGGGTTAGAGGGGGACGAAGTCCCCCCTTCGTTGCATTGATTGCACAGCAGGGGGTCACAGGGGGGTGGCAGCCCCCCCTATTTGGGGGGTTCGAGGGGAGCAGGTAGCCCCCTCTATGGGGTTCGGGGCAAGGCCCCAGGTGAAAAGCTCTGTGTATATGTGTTATGCTCTCCCATTTTTTATTTTCTATGTTTTATAATTCGTATGCAAGTAATTTATGTACAGGGTTAAAACCTACAGTTATGACCCGAGAAGTTGGCTGCCCAGCTAACCCTAATGGGGCCAATGAACTCTAGGTGTTACGTCTCCTCGGATTAGGGTTTTGGTTGTTTAGGGTTTTCTCTTATTGTTCAATAATAAAAAGGCCCTTGAGCCTCATTGTAACTCGGTTCAGAGGCATGTAGCCACCACATCTCTTCTCAAAGATAAGCTACCATCATCCGAGCTAGTCTTATTTCCCTTCTGTTTGTAAGCATACTTCAGTATTTTTCTATTAATTAAATGAAGTGTTCTTTTTGATGCATCTCTGTATTTATGGCTATATCTATAATTTGTTGCATTCTTGTTTAAATCTAGATCAGCCGTATCAGAGTGACCTTCTCTTTCTCTGTTTTTCTTTGCATGTCCCCAACAAGTTCGGGATATAAGGATTTATGGCTCAATCTAGTTGAACCTTTGCAAAATCAACCTCACAAATCCCGACAGCCTCCCATGGCGGATGAAAAGAAAGATGAGGGGGTAGGAGATCCTATCAAAATCTTGCTCGAAGAAGCCCTCAAGTAACAAAGGAACGCAATGATGGACAAATTTGTCCCTATCCTTCAATGGCTACCCAAGAGCAACGCATCTACTTCTAGCAGCTACTCTGGAAGCGCCACACCCTTTAAGGTACAAGTAAATTTTGGCATTCCCATATTTGAGGGTTAGATAGATATAGATGTCGTAGATAAATGGTTAAATTTGCTAGAATGATATTTTTGTGTCCATGATTTTTCCAGCTGGGAAAAGATCACTTTTTCACTTCTCAAAGCCGCCCCCGACATCAAGGTCTGGTGGGAAACGTAGTACGAGGATGAAAGAACGACCTCACTATTTTCAGTCGCACCCACTTGGAATTCATTAGAGGATGCCATCAAGGAGAAGTACTACCCTATCGGAAGCTATGAGGATAAACACATAAAGTGTACAACGCTGCAGCAGGGAAGGGGCCAAGACATGCTAGAGTTTACCAATATTTTTCATACCCTTCGCACAAAGTTGGGTATCAAGGATCCTGAGTGACATTTTGTACTCAAATATCGTGGCTACCTACACAACTACATCCAGGACGAGATGGAGTTCCTGGACATCTCCTAGCTTGGCACGGCATACGGATATGCTATCAAGATCAAGCAGAAGTTTAAACAAAAGAAACGAGACTTTGGATTTGCAAATCCGAAGAACAAAGGACAAAGCCAAGGTGGGGTGACCCAAGGAAACCCATTGAAGCTACAAGAAAAGAACACCACCACGAAGTCAAAGAAGGACACAGGAAAGTGGTTTTAGTTCCATAAGAGCCCCACTCACAACACAAGTGAGTGTCAGACCAAGCAGTCGTTGGTGGCCTGTTACACAGCATTTTGTCACTATCCCTGTACTTTCCGTTCCTTGATCTTGGAGGACCTTTACAGTGAACCCCGCATGCTTTGCCCTTGTGAAGAAACTCCCATTATGTCCCTTTTTATGAGCAGATCATTTCCCTTCTGCACCATTTCCCCTAAAACTTCTATTTTTCCTAGTTTACAAGGCCAACGCTAATGACCTTTGTCTCCCCCACGTCGATGTGCGAAGATTAGCACTATTCCCTACACCAACCAGTGTGATTGAGCTGTGTTCCATTCATGTCAATCCTGTTATGGAAAGTTTTTTAAATTAGAGTCGAAGCCTCCAGCTCTAGAAGCTCCGTAATGGAAGTCTAGTAAATGGTTTGGCCGGATGGGGTCGAGGATGATAGTTTGGGCTCCTTTCCCCTATAATGATGGAACTAGCTCAAGGGATAATTCCTTCTCCCATGAGAAGAGGATCCATTTCCCATCCATATTTCCTATATAAACCTCCTTTCTTCCCAAGCACAAGTTGGTTAGAGTGTTGGCTAAGTGTGAGTATACTATTTTGATTAGACAAGCAAGCTATCACTAGTTGTAGCCATCTAGTTGTATGAGGGAGAAGTGTGTTTGGTTTGGAGTGAAGCCTAAAGGGAAGACCCTTTAAAATATTGTTGTTTGAAGCTATCATGGAGTGCTAGCAGAAGTGTGTGGGAACCCAGTCTTGTCAAAGGAACACTGCGACGTTAAGACGAATGGCTGTAATCTCTCTTTGATATTAATATATGCAACTATCAATTGATTTCCTACATGTTTTGTAATATTACATATTCGTGTCTTAATGCTTCATGACTCATTAAGTAGGTTGAATTGAAATTTGTTTATTATTATGTTTATGTGTTGTTGTTGTTTACTTGTTTTAGGAGCTTGAAGAAGGAAGCGAGAGATTGCTAGAGCGAGCAAGCGAGGACATCATCAAGCAGGATAAGCAACCAAGAGGTAGGCCCTCTTGATTGATTCTAACCTATGGAAATATTCCATAGAATGTATCTATTGTGACTAGACCCATTATTGGGCTAGAGGAATTCGTTTGTGTCCACACTTATAATTTTACTTCATCACAAATTGACGACTCTGCTGGGGAGATCCCATCTTTTGTTTGTTTTGGATTTCATGATTACATGAGAACTTTGCTAGTTTCACATTTTCCCTTTGGTTTTGTTTCTTTTCTCTTGATTACTGGCATAAGTCTAAAATTCATAGTAGCCTCCCTCGGACAATGCATTTAATCGACTGACAGTCGAGTCGACCAGCGCGAATTGCAGAGGAACAATCGTGTCGACTAGCCTTTGGTGCTTGTTGTCGGTTAGGCAGTCATGTCGATGCATATAAGTGACGATTAGGACTTGACCCATATCTTGGCCAGTGTGTTCTGCTCTTGTGATTTTGACCCCGTAAGCCTTTTGGACCATCTTCTCCCTAACTAGAAAGCTTCATTTAGCTTGCTTTGTGTGCTTGCTTAGTTTAGCCCATCCTCTGATGTGTTAATTCTGGCCCTGTGTGAAGTTATTTTTTTTTTTTTCTTTGAATCCCTCGATCAGCACTAGTTGTCAGTTAGGCAGTCGCATCGATCTCAGGGGTAAGAAAAAAATCAAAATTTCCACCATTCCAGTGCCAGTGTGTCTTGACCCTCAAACTCTCTTCTTTTGCCAGAGATGACTAGGATTTTTTGTTTGCTTCATTTTCAATTAAATGAGTGAAAGGGTCTCATTTGTTCTCTTATTTCGAGTGTCTCTTTTCTCTTTCCAAGCATAGATTACATTGCCTGGTTTTTTGATTGAAGCATTTATGTGTTTGGCTTGTTTGATTTAAGGAAGAAGTTGCTTTTAGTTTCTTTTATCATGCTTTGGATTTGATCAATGCTTGTTTGTTCGGAATTGTGAAAACTTTCATTTAAAGTGCTTTATGTGAAAGATTCATTTTGCATTTTATGAAAAGAAGAACATCATTCTAGTTTACTTGAGCGAAAGTATTGCATTAGTAGCATTATTGGGAAGCTAAAATTGCATCATAATAAGCATCAAAAATGAAATGAAACTTCTTATGTTGTTATAGGAAGATTAAGTGCATTTAGGAGATTTATTAGTGAAAGATTTCATTCTTCGATTGTTGCATTAATTTTTTGTTCTCTATCTCTCAATTAGTGATAACTTTCATCGAAGACAAAGATCTCTTTTCTCATATAGTTGCATGTAGGAGTTTTTTCAGATGATAGCAGTAGGGCCTTGTAATAGAAACCTAATTCAAGATTGACCGTTAAAATTTATTGAATTAACCTAAGAAAGAATTGAAACTTAACGCTCACATTTAGTGGTCTAACCTAGAGACGTGTTCCTGCATCTTTAAACCTAGCAGTTGTCGTTCGCTTCGGCATTAGACAAGGCATTATGGATTTGTGCTCCCCGTACCATCAAGTATATAACAGGAGACCCCTCTAGGCTAAAATCCTTTATCTGTATGAAGCCTAGTCGGTTTCCTTGTAAACATGATAGACCGAACACAGCATTCGGGGAGATTGCCTGCCCATACTTCTCAGTTCGTCAGGAGGTATTATGAAATTCACGGTTGCCTGGTAATCCTTTTTACCTAGATCATCTTGGGTAGTCATTTGATATTTTTTAACTCTTTAAAGTTAAAAGATCATCTGAGCACTTTTCCTTCAAGCTCTTTTAAAATTAGAAGTGATAGAGTCACCTTTCATCCTTTTCTCAACTCTTAAAATATGAGAAGGAAAAGTTTTGTTTCAGTGTCTTAAACTTAACTACCCACGAAATATTCCTGGTTAAAGTTATCTTCCTTATGTTTCTTTAAAAGTCGATTCCAATGGAAAAATTACCAGAGTCTACCAGTCAAGGGTTCCCCTCGGATGGGAATCCTGGTCCTTTTCCTTCTTTTGGAAATGTTGGTGCTCCTTATATGGCAACATTTACCCTCCCTGGGTTAACGATTTGTTTACCAATCTAATTATTTTTTACCTCAGTGGTCTCGAGCATCCCGACTCTTGTCCAAATGCCTCCTTCATTTGAATCACGTCAAGATGATTCTAAGGTTGACCCATCACCTTCTTCCCCTATTTCTTCACCCTCTTCTTCTACCTCGCTTGGTGAAATATTGAAATCCAGTAACCAGGAGGCTAAGAAGAAGAAGATGATGATGAAGAAGAAGAATTCAGATAAGCGAGAGGCCAACCATGCAACTGTTACTCCAAATGCACCTCCCATAGACAAACCTTTCAATCCTCCACAAAAGGTAAAAAATTCCCTTGCACGCTATGTAAGGGTGACCATATCCTTTGAGACTGTCCTGGCATTCCCAAAGTCTTACAGGTATGGCCTCAAAACCTGGATTGACCATCCCCATCGACCTCTGGAGATCATGTCGATGATGCATCCTAGTTAGAAATGGTAAGAAGAAGGGAAATATTAGATTCCCTTATAGGTTCTGTGAAGGAGAGCATCTTCTTCACCTTTGTCCTCTTACGGATAAAGCTTCCAAAGTTTTGGAAAACCTTACAGCTCCTCAACCCCAACTCCTTATTGGTTATTAGAGACTTTCTTCTAAACCTCTCCCAGTTAGTAAAGAGATTGACTTGAATTCATCTCTTACCCATCCTGCTCTTCTTGAGCATGACCCTCTTGTGTCTGTTCCCGACCAACCATTGGTCAAAAAGAGTGTTGACTTGGTCCCACCACCAGTTGATCACTCTTTTCCAAAAGAGAGTGGTGATTATACTTCTCGTCTCCTCAAATTGTCATGAATCTAAGAGTGACCCTCCCATCCTAGTTGTTCAAGAGAGTCATTCTCCTATTCCTGTATAGCATGGGAGCAATCATATGATTCCCCCACCAAGTAGTTATGTCATTTATTTTGATTGGGGTCCATTGACTGTTTTCCGCCTCCCATCTTATGTGCCTTTCCAAATCACAGTACAAGCCTATAATATGGTAGTACATGACACTATATTAGATGAAGGCATGTCTGTTAGCATCATGTCTTCTACTACGTGGCAAGCTTTGGGCTCCCCACAGCTTGTGCCTGTCACTCAGAATCTATTGGCTTTCAATGGAGGAACCAGTCAACCCTTAGGGATCCTTCTGAAGTTCCCTATTACTTTGGGAGGAAAGACCATCTGTATAGACGTGATGGTAGTCCAAGGTCCCTTAGATTTCAATCTTCTCCTTGGACTATGTTTATGTCCTGGGAGATCTTGTTTCTTCGCTTTTCCGTGTGGTTTTTTTTTCGCACGAAGGGAGAATTCTGACTATTGATCAATTGTCGTTCATTGGTCACCAAGCACCTACTTTGCAACCATCTTCCCCTATTAGCTCTTGTTTGCAAGAAATACCTTCCTTGCCATAGGTCAATTATGTGGCTACCCATTCTGTCTCCACATCTGTTGATGATCACACAGATGGTATAGTACATTATGTATTGGGGGCATTGGAACTTGATCTGTCTATGGTACCAAATGACATGTATTCTTCCCAGAGCATGGTTCTTCCATCTAGTGAAGATATTTTGGGATCCATGTTCTTGTATGGTCCATGATCAGGGTTATGAGGAGAGTTCCTAGTCTTGTGTCAACCTCGTTGAAAAATGAAACAAGGAGTCATGAGCATAGTTTTTTGTCTTGTGTCAAGCTCATTAAAAAATGAAACAAGGGTCTCAAGGATAGTTCTTTTATTGTGTCAGCCTCGTTTAAAAATGAAGCAATTCCCTTTTCCATATCGAGTATTTGATTAAGATCTCGTCAAATCCCAGTCGAGTCTTTCCAAGATCTCAAAAGTGAACCTTCATTCCATCCACCTAGTTGACTGAAATGAAGCTTGGGTGCATGTACCTCAATTTGAGTCATTATGTTGGGGGCATGCGAACTTATTCAAGCATAGGTTTTCATTTCAAGCTTGTGTAAACAGGAAACCGAATCCAAGAAGAGTTCTCTATGGTTCAAGCTTGTGTAAAAATGAACCCATGCTCAATTTACATCTCGTGATTGCCATTTTTATTAGCTAATTTATGCTAGATGAGCCTTGGTTGTTTCATTTCATCACCACCATCTCTTTTTCCGACCTTATGCTTTCACTTGGTTGTTTTTCCTTTCTTGAGGAACCCCAACAATGAGTGGTATTATTAGCCAGCCTCTTGACCATTACATGTTTTGAGCAGTTCCTATATT
The DNA here is from genome assembly GCA_000404065.3 of Pinus taeda. Lineage (NCBI taxonomy): Eukaryota > Viridiplantae > Streptophyta > Pinopsida > Pinales > Pinaceae > Pinus > Pinus taeda. The sequence continues at coordinate 68,704 of APFE030618626.1, forward strand.
ACCAGAACCAGTTGCTACCCTTTATACCACTCGCTCCTCCAGGACAAGTCACCTTTAAGCTCTTTTCTGACTCGTAAAAAATGAAAATATCGCCGAGTATTTTTCCCTTTTTGACTCATTAAAGAGAATAAAAATGGGGAGTCCACTTTCAAGCTCTTTTCTGACTCTTTAAACACGAAAATATTGCTGAGCTCTTATCGTTTTGAACTCATTAAAGGCTGCAAAACATCATGCACTCAGTATAATTTTACCCATTTTTTGGGCTAGGAGGCACTATTTACAAAAAAGGTAATCCTTGACTGAAATGGTCAAGCAATTCTCTCAAGTATTGTTTTCTACCTTTTCGGGCTCGAGAGACACAAAAGCATGAAAAGGGACCATGTAGAGTTTTCTTTTACATGTATTTTTCAAACTCTCTAAACATGAAAAGAGATATAGAGTTACACCTTTGTCAGACTTGTTAAACTATCAAACGACATCGGATTCATCACCATGATGAACACGAGCTTCTCCTTCCTAGGGCTCGTTAAACTTACTAGGTTGGATTCGTCCTAAGGATGAACTTATAGTGCAAGCATATGATATCCCCTTCAAGCTTGGATTAAAAAATAATTGGGGTACTTGCCAGAAATGGTGGGGGCAAATTTGGAAATCTATCAGTCGTGTCGGCAGCTTACTCTTGAACATGACACTCTTTGCTTCATGTCAGGTTGGGACATCCTCCTTTTCATCATTGACCTTCCTGGGTTTGGGCCGTTCATTTTTTCCTTCCATTTGATCTCTGACATGTCATTATGACCATGGATCCCATGGATCCAAAAGCTGCCAAACTTCCAGTTGTGTCGCTGATATGTTCAAGATTTGTCCTTCTACAGTTACACTTACTTCTGATCTTTTGTATCATCCAAAATATTTTACATCCTCTCAATCTCACGTCGATGATGTGGGATTCATTATAGCCCTCCTTTGACACAATCACTTTCTATCGACTTCAACTCATTATATGGGAAGTTGACTGAGAGACTCCCTTCCAGTACCTTAGAGCTTGCATGTCCTAATGTCAAGTTCTTCGTACTCAACAACAATTTCACATCATTGGCTTTCGATTGAGTGATTTTACGGATGTTCGATTTCAGTTCCTATATTCACATTCTGTGAATTGTGTTGATAGTACCTTGAGGGTCATTGTCATTATTGGTGGTTTCTCTCACGCTTATTAACAGTTTACATCATTGACTGGTAATCAAGCGACTTTCTACCATGTTTGACATCAAAACATCTATTCACATGCTAGGATTTGTACTTTGATTAGGTTGTGTTGGAGAGTAAGACCCTAGACTCAAATCACAAATGTCCAGGTTATGAAGAGATGTGACATGGTTATCATGATATGCATGTCTCTTTCAGATGGCTGGCTGCGACCAGACCATGAGTTATCATATGTGATCCTTCTCATTATTTGATGGTTGTGACCATACCTTGGTTTCATTATGATCCTCCTTGACGGATGGTTGCACCCATACCTGGATCCATTTACATGATCATTCTCTGGATCGCTGCACCCATGCCATGATTCATGTATCATTTGACAAAGATCTCAATTTATGTATATGTATATGTACTTGCTTGTAGGTTTTCCAACGGCAGACCAGGTTCCCACACACTTCTTCTAGTACTCCATGATAGCTTCAAACAACAACAGTTTAAAGGATCTTCCCTTTAGGCTTCACTCTAAACCAAACACACTTCTCCCTCACATAACTAGATGGCTACAACTAGTAATAGCTTGTTTGTCTAATCAAAATAATATACTCACACTTAGCCAACATTCTAATCAGTGTGTGCTTGGGAAGAAGGGAGGTTTATATAGGAAATATGGATGGGAGATGGATCCTCTTCCCATGGGAGAAGGACTTATCCTTTGAGGTAATTCCATCATTATAGGGGAAAGGAGCACAAATTATCATCCTCAACCCCATCTGACCAAACCATTTACCAGACTTCCATTACGAAGCTTCTAGAGTTGGAAGCTTCGGCTCTAATTTAAAAAACTTTCCATAACAGGACCGGCACAACTGGAACATAGCTTAGTCGCACTGGTCGGTGCGGGGAATAGTGCTAATCTCTACACATCGGCACAGGGGAGACAAAGGTCATTAACGTCAGCCTTATAAACTGGGAAAAATAGAAGTTTCAGCGGAAATGGTGCAAAAGGGAAATTATCTACTCATGAAGAGGGACATAATGGGAGTTTATTCATGTGGGAAAAGCATGTGGGGTTCAATGTAGAGGTCCTCCAAGATCAAGGAATGGGGAGTACGGGGACAGTGAGAAAATGTTGTGTAACAGATGCCCCCTAAAGCATGAAGGTCGAACCAGAGTGAGGGATGAAATTATTTATAAATCAATGCGTGGAACCAGTCTGCTGTCGGAAAACGTACAAGCAAGTACAAATACATATACATAAACTGAGATCTCTATCAAATGATACATGAATCATGACATGGGCGTAGCCATCCAGAGAATGATCATGTAAATGGATCCAGGTATGGGTGTAGCCATCCATCAAGGAGGATCATAATGAAACTAAGGTATGGTCGTAGCCATCCAATAATGAGAAGGATCACAGAAGTTTCAGGGGAAAGGAGCCCAAACTGTCATCCTCAACACCATCTGGCCAAACCATTTACAAGAATTCCATTATGGAGCTTCTATAGCTAGAAAATAGCTTGGAAAAGAGTCAGAAAAGAGCTTGAAAGAAAACCCCCATTTTTATTCTCTTTAATGAGTCAAAAAGGGAAAAATACTCGATGATCTTTTCATTTGTTATGAGCCAGAAAAGATCTTAAAGGTGACTCATCCTGGAGGAATGAGTGGTATAAAGGGTAGCAACTAGTTCCAGTAATGGAGGAACTACTCAAAACATGTAATGGTCAAGAGGCTGGCTAATAAAACCATTCATCGTTGGGGTCCCTTAAGAAAGGAAAAACAACCAAGTGAAAGCATAAGATCAACCAAAGAGATGGTGGCAATGGAATGATGTACCTCGATTTGAGTCATATGTTGGGGGCATGTGAACTTATTCAAGCATAGTTTTTTGTTTCAAACTTGTGTAAACATGAAACCCAATCCAAGTAGAGTTCTCCATGGTTCAAGCTTGTGTAAAAATAAACCCATGCCCAATTTACATCTCGTGATTTTCATTTTTATCAACTAATTTCTGTTAGATGAGCCTTTGTTATTTCATTCTATCACCACCATCTCTTTAGCCGATCTTATGCTTTCACTTGGTTGTTTTTCCTTTCCTGAGGGACTGCAACGATGAGTTTTTTTATTAGCCAGCCTCTTGACCATTACATGTTTTGAGCAGTTCCTCCATTATTGAAACCATTTTCTACCCTTTATACCACTCGTTCCTCCTGGATGAGTCACCTTTAAGATCTTTTCTGACTCATAAAAAATGGAAAGATCGTCGAGTATTTTTCCCTTTTTGACTCGTTAAAGAGAACAAAAATGGGGGGTCAGCTTTCAATCTCTTTTCTGACTCTTTAAACACGAAACGATTGTTGATATCTTGTCATTTTGAACTCGTTAAACGCTACAAAATGTTGTGCGCCCAGTATAAGTTTACCCCTTTTTCGAGCTGGGAGGCACTATTTACGAAAAAGGTACTCCTTGACTGAAATGGTCAAGCGGTTCTCTCAAGTATTGTTTTCTACTTTTTTGGGCTGGAGAGACACAAATGCACGAAAAGGGACCATGTGGAGTTTTCTTTTATGTGTCTTTTTCAAACTCTCTAAACATGAAAAAGATACAGAGTTACACCTTTTTCAAACTCATTAAACTATTAAACGACCTCTGATTCGTCACCATGACAAAAATGAGATTCTCCTTCCTGGGGCTCATTAAAGTTACTAGGTCAGATTCATCCTAAGGATAACTTACAGTGCAAGCATATGTTATCCCCTTCAAGCTTTCGATTATAAAATAACTGGGGTACTTGCTAGAAATGGTGGGGAAATTTTGGAAATCTATCAGTCGTGTCGGCAGCTCACTCTTGAACATGACACTCTTTGCTTTGTGTTGGTTTGGGATATCCTCCTTTTCATCGTTGACCTTCCTGGGTTTGGGTCGTTCATTTTTTCCTTCCATTTGATCTCCACCATGTCATTATGACCGCCGAACTCATGGATCCAAAAGCTTCCAAACTTCCATTTGTGTCGTCTATATGTTCAAGGTTTTTCCTTCTACAGTTATACTTACTTCTAATCCTCTGTATCATCCAAAATCATTTTACATCCTCTCATCTCGCGTCGATAATGTGGGATTCATTATGGCCCTCCTTCGACACAATCACTTTCCATCAACTTCGACTCATTATCTGGGAAGTTGACCGAGAGAATCCCTTCCAGTATCTTAGAGCTTGCATGCCCTAATGGCAAGTTCTTCGGACTCAATGAAAAGTTCACATCATTGGCTTTTGATTAAGTGATTTCACAGGTGTTCGACTTCAATTCTTGTATTCACATTTCGTGAATTGTTCTGATAGTATTTTGAGGGCCATTGCAATTATTGGTAGTTTCTCTCGCACTTTTTAACAATTTACATCATTGACTGGTAATCAAGCAACTTTCCAGCATGTTCGACGCCAACACATCTATTCACATGCTAGTATCTGTACTTTGATTAGGTCATGTTGGAGCGCAAGACCCTGGACTCAGATCACAAATCAAGGTTGCAAAGCGATGTGACATGGTTATGATGATATGCGTGTCTCTTTTAAATGGATGGCTACGACCAGACCATGAGTTATCATATGTGATCCTTCTCATTATTAGATGGCTGCGACCATACCTTAGTTTCATTATGATCCACCTTGACGGATGGATGCGCCCATACCTGGATCCATTTACATGATCATTCTCTAGATGGTTGCGCCCATGCCATGATTCATGTATCATTTGACATGTATCACTATCCCTGTACTCCCGGTTCCTTGATCCTAGAGGACCTCTACAGTGAACCCCGCATGCTTTTCCCTCATGAAGAAGCTCCCATTATGTCCCTCTTCATGAGCAGATCATTTCCCTTTTGCACCATTTCCCCTTAAACTTCTACTTTTCCCAGTTTACAAGGATGACGCTAATAACATTTGTCTCCCCCACGCCAATGTGTAGATATTAGCACTATTCCCCGCGTCGACTGGTGTGACTGAGTTGTGTTCCAGTCGCGTCGGTCCTATTATGGAAAGTTTTGTAAATTAGAGCCAAAGCTTCCAACTCTAGAAGCTCCGTAACGGAAGTCTAGTAAATGGTTTGGCTAGATGGGGTCTAGGACGATAGTTTGGGCTCCTTTCCCCTATAATTATGGAACTACCTCAAGGGATAAGTCCTTCTCCCATGAGAAGAGGATCCATCTCCCATCCATATTTCCTATATAAACCTCCCTTCTTCCCAAGCACAAGTTGGTTAGAGTGTTGGATGAGTGTGAGTATACTATTTTGATTAGACAAGCAAGCTATTACTAGTTGTAGCCATCTAGTTGTGTGAGGGAGAAGTGTGTTTGTTTGGAGTGAACCCTAAAGGGAAGAGCCTTTAAACTATTGTTTTTTGAAACTATCATGGAGTGCTAGCAGTAGTGTGTGGGAACCCGGTCTTGTCAGAGGAAGATTGCGACGTCAAGAAGAATGGTTGTAATCTCTCTTCGATATTAATATATGCAACTATCGATTGATTTCCTACATGTTTTGTAATATTAAATATTCGTGTCTTAATGCTTCTTGACTCATTAAGTAGGTTGAATTGCAATTTGTCTATTATTATGTTTATGTGTTGTTGTTTACTTGTTTTAGGAGCTTGAAGAAGGAATTGAGAGATTGTTGGAGCGAGCAAGCGAGGACATCATTAAGCAAGATAACCGACTAAGAGGTAGGCCCTCTTGATTGATTCTAACCTAAGGAAATATTCCATAGAATGTATCTATTGTGGCTAGACCCATTATCGGGCTAGAGGAATTCGTTCATGTCCACACTTATAATTTTACTTCACCACATGGCCGAGTTGAACGCTTCAGAATGAGATGCATGTTCTGACCCTGAGTCAGAACCCGACAGGAGGAATAACAAAGGGAAGTAGATTATTGATGCAGATCCTAGACCGAAGATCCAAAGGAGGGAAAGTTCCTTTTCCACTCACAAATGTGGGTGAAGGGTTCACCGCTGCAATTCATTGTCGATGGTGGCAGCCAAAAGAACCTCACTTTAGCAGATGTCATGAAGCGGTTGGGCCTACTAACCATACCACACCCATAGCCGTATAACATCCAGTCGCTTCACCAAGGATGAGATCTTCGAATCAGCCAGCAGTGTCACCTTCCCTATAGCATCAAGCCCTTCACAGATGAGGTATTGTGTGATGTTTCTCATCTCAACATTTGTGATGTATTATTAGGACAACCATACTTGTGGAATCGACATGTTATATATGAGTCTAAACCTCGCTTTGTGATTATTTCTTTGGGTAATATGTTAAACATGATACCAAAGGTAGCCCCACCTATCGCCACCTCTTTTATATCTGCTAAGAAATGCAGTAAGATCATCTCCCAGACTAGGAAATTTATTTTCTTTCTGGTTCGCTCTCAAAGTAAGGGGAAGATCATAGCCACATCCATAGCCCTTGGGAAGGGTTCCTCCACGTAGCAGAAGTAGGTGGATACAGACATGAAAGAATACATGGACATCTTCTCCTCACCACAGGGGTACCATTGCACTGTCAGGTCAAGCATTCATTCCATCTGACTCCTGGAGCACCCCTACCCAACAGGCTGATATATTATCTCTCCATTGTGGAAAATTCCAAGTGAAAGCAGTGACATGATCAACATCGGGTGCCACATAAGTTTTAAGTGGGCAACAAAGTCTAGTTGCATTTGCAGAAAGAGCACCTTACAAGAGCCCACCGCAAGCTTCGACTGCTCCAATATGGGTCATACACCATCACCAAGGCTGTTCGTTACAATGACTTCTAGCTCAGCATCCCACCATCCCTTGGTCTGCACCTAGTGTTCAATGTAGATCGCCTTCGGCCATACTCTCCACCATTGTTGGACACATCTGACATTGCAAAATAGTTCACACCAACAGAGCTCAACCCAAACTACATGGAACAGGCCACAATTGATCAGATCATGGACACATAGATCAAGAACACTCGGAAATAGAGGATACAACTATACAACTATATCGAGTTTTCAAAGCAGGCCAACTCCTTCACCAGGGCAAGTGGTTCACCAGCGACCAGTTTCAATAGAAATTTCCTCACCTCGTGGAGGCTCTGCACGCAATGGAGGGCATTGATTCCTAAGGAGGGAGGAATGATCCAAGTGGATATTGGTGGACACCATCCTATTCCACTTAGACTCCCCAGTCAGTTTCATTTATTTCCTTAATTGTAGCACAGTTTACTATTTTTGGCAAGTTTTTCGAGTCCTGAACTTCCAAAGCCGTTTTGAGGCCATAAACAATTTTTTTTTACAAAATTTATCAAAGATTACTATAGAACCACGTTAGCAGCCGTAATCCTCAGAGATATATTTCCAATGAGGTATCATACGCATCAAATGAAGATAATATGACCAAATTACGACCCTGGGAAGTTGCCTGCCCAACTAACCCTAACAGGGCCTATAAACTCTTGGTGTTACATCTCCTTGGGTCAGGGCTTTGGTTGTTGAGGGTTTTCTCTTATTGTTCAATAATAAAAAATCCCTTGAGCCTCATTGTAACTCAGATGAGAGGCATGTAGCCACCACATCTCTTCTTAGAGATAAGCTACCATCGTCCGATCTAGTCTTATTTCCATTATGTTTGTAAGCATACTTCAATGTTTTTCTATTAATGAAATGAAGTGTTATTTATGTTGCATCTTTGTATTTATGGTTGTATCTGTAATTTTTTGTGTCACTGTTTAAATCCGGATCAGTAAATCTAGTTAAGATTTGATGTAGTCAAAATTAACCCCTAGTAGGCTATCAAGTTATGTTATAACTGGACCACTAGGACTGAGAGGCATTTCATTCTTTTGAGAGCATTTTGTTCCATATCTAAGCAAAGATAGCCAGGACAGATAGGAGGTAGAGCACACAGAGAGGATATATGCACTGTAACAACCCACAAGCCATAGGTATTACTTCTTTGTACCTACAGCCATATTTCCAAACAGAAAAAGAGAGCAAAGCAGCCTCACCTTCCAGCTGGTTTTTCTCCTAAAAGGGTTTCCTAGAGAGCATATCTTGTGTCTTATGTGTGTGTGAGCTTATTTTTTCGTTTTCTACTTTTCTGCATAATTTATCTTCATGTGCATGCACTAATTACAGTCGAATCCACATATCTTAAAGTTTAATAAGCTGTAATAGTGTAGAATTTTCAGAGTTTTCATATAATATTATTAGATATGTTGTTATAAACTGTCTAGTGGAATATCCACGTTAGTTTACGAATCATATTCCTTTTATATATCTAAATTTATATTTTATTATATTACATTTTTACTAAATTGTTTTATGAATATATAATTTATATGGTATAAATAAATATGACATATATATATTAAAAATAATAAATGACAAATCAAAAATTAAAGAAAAAACTTATTTTAATTTACATATTTTCTTTATATATTTAACTTTTTATATTTATTGAGATATTATATTTTATTATAATTGTTTATAAATAGATAAATATATATATATATATATAAATTTAATGTGTATGGTGTAAATAAAAAAAAATTAGTATACATAATTAGTATAAAATAAAAATAACACAATAGAAATAAGAAATAATATAATTAAAAAAGGATCAATGTCTATGTAAATTAACAATATAACTACCAACATTTTCCTAAATCTAACTTAACCTATATTGGGCTCTCTCTCATTGTCAAGTTTGACATTCACGCGGCTAGTCTAGGGAACCCGGATTTTTTAATTTTAAAGCTAGTAGGTATTAGTCTCTATGGTTTTATTTTTATTTTATTGTTATTATGAATCTCTCTGAATTTCTTATGATTTCATAACAAACTTGAAGGGACTTCATGTTTGGCTTGATATTCTCTAACCTCATGAAATAAATCACCCAAGAATGAAATTCAATGAACTTCAAATTAAATCATTTTTTTCACAAAATTTGATGACTTAGGCCTATGATGAAGAATGTGGGAATCTTTTTAGGTCATTTGGTTCATTACCCACGAGCCATAAGCATCACTTCTTTGTACCTGCAGCCATATTTCTAGAAGACTATAAAAAAAATCTATGTAAAAGAGGGAGTGGGTGCTTTCCTTTACAGCACAACAAAACTCATGGTTTTCTCTTTTATTGGTTTCCATTTATATATGGTGTTTTCACGTGTTTCTTGTGTGTTTACCTTTGAATTTTCTAGGAAAAACATTACTAACTCCACAAATGATGCATTCTATTAGGAAAATAATATATATGAAAGGAGATGGAGACTATTGGAATTCATATTCTAATATCTCTTCATTTTCTCATTTTTTTATTTACAATGTTTACAATATTTCTCAATCTCTAAATACTAGGTGTCAACATTACCCCCTTAACCTAATGGGATGTTGGTAAGTCCAATCATCATTCTAAAGCTTTCAAACTTTTCTCTTCCAAACGCTTTTGTGAAGATGTCTGCAATTTGCACATTTATGGAACAATGGCATAGGTGATCAGTCTTGGCCTCTACATGATGTCGAATTTGAAAGATATTTTGTATTGATATGCTTGGTTTGATCATGGAACTTTGGATACTTTGTAAATTTTATTGTAGAAGTAATGTCACTCAAAATAGGAGTCAAATTCACTTGTTTCTCTTACAAATATTTAAGAGTTTTCTTGAGCTACACAATTTCCTTTATTGCATCTGCAGTTGCCACATGTTTTGCCTCTATTGTGGAATCTAGTGGAACTAACTGTGACCTCCAGAAGACAGCGCTTGATCGAAGAATCATAACATAACATGAAGTATATACTCCATTTCCTTTATCCCCATCAAATTTTGTATCAGAGTATCCAATTAAGCTGAAGTCATCCACCTGTGTATACTTGAGTCCAAAATCTTTAGTTCCCTTTAAGTACCTTAGAACTCTTTTTTAAGGAGACCAATCACCCTAACAAGGATTTTTCATAAAACTAGAAAGGATTTCGACAACAAATTAAATGTTTCCTCAAGTAGTAATGAGGTAAGTAAGACTTCCTACGAGCTGTTTGTACTTTGTTGCATCCTCAAATTCATTTCCTTCTTTGGATGTGAGTTTTAAATTTTGTTCCATTAGAGTGGCTGAAGGATTATAATCAATCATGCCAATTTTGTTCAACAAATATCTAATGTACTTATTTTGATAGAGGAATATGAACTTCTGATGTTGGGTTACTTCAATACCCAGATAGTAGTGAACATATCCCAAATTTATCATCTCAAAACATTTCCTCAATTATTTATTTAAGGATGCAATGTAATTTTATTTGTTCCCTGTCATTAATAGATCATCTACATACACCACAATAAATACAACATTCTTTCCAATTTTCAAGACAAATATGGTTGCATCATCAAGATCATAGTGTTTGAAATTTAGTTTTAGAAGATTCTTAGTCAATTTCTCATACTAGGCTTGCAGTGCTTGTTTGAGGCCATACAAGGATTTGATAATTTTTCATACTTTGTGCTCTTGTCTCTTCACAAAAATTACTTATGGTTGAGACATTCAAAAAAAATAAAAATAATAATAATTCTTTCATATCTCCATTAAAGAAATAACTTTTTACATCCATTTGATAGACTTTGCATCCATTCAAATATGTCAAGGAAAAGAGAGACCAGATTGTAGGTTTTAACCCTGTACAGAAATTGCATGCATACAAATTCTAAAAACAGAAAATAAACAATGGAAAGAACATAAAACATAAATTAGATATACAGAGAGATTTTCCATTGGATCCCAAAACCGAGACTACGAGATTGATTTTTCATTATGTTCCTTTCAATGTTACAATACATACATATACATGTTGAAGAATTCATAAACTCCAAGCCATTAACCCTCAATTAGAACATAACTATAGTTCCCTTGATTGGATCTACAAGGTACCATGGGCATAAAACCATCATGCCCAAAACCATGTGCAAAACCCATGCACAAAACCATAGGTAGGTCCACCCACACAATATAGGCTCCAAAAAAAATTCTTGGGTCGTTGTCGTCAACCTCGTGCAGGGGGGCTATCGTGCCCCTATATGTCGCCCCCCCATGACCCCCTCGCTAAACCCAGTGCAGAGAAAGGAGGGCTAGTCGTGGAAATAATATAACACACACCCAACATTATCCCACTTGTAGTTTTTTTTTTCCACAAAGGGGGTCATATGATATCTTAGTCATTGGTCCAACCCCACAATGCCCATCATTTCTCTACACCAAGAAAACTTCTCAGTGCTCACAAAATTCATCAATGCATCTACAACATTCTTCAAAGTGTCCACCTTTACCAGCAACACCTTTTTGTCCTCAACCATATCCCTCACAAAATGATATTGAACATCAATATGCTTTGTCTTTGAATTTTAACTAGGGTTCTCTGCCAAGAAAATTGCATTTTGGTTGTCACAGTCTATCCTTATAGCTCATTGTACTAACCCTATAATTGAACACAATCTCTGCAACCAAACTGCTTCCTTGCTTTCATGATTGATTTCCATGTATTCTTCCTCTGTAGTTGAAATTGCCACTACAAACAGTCTCTTACTCATCCAACTAACTGCACCTCCAAATAGCTTAAACACATACCCACTTGTAGATCTTCTTTGATCCATATCTCCAGCCCAGTATATATCAACAAAACCATGGATGTCAAAAAATCTATCCAATATTGGTATTCATTTATAGTACAGACAATAATCACTAGTGCCATGCAAATACCTGAAAACCCGCTTCACATATTTCGAATGCTCCTTCCCTAGTTTTAACATAAACCTACTCAGTACTCCCATTGCATGTGCAATGTCTAATCTAGTACATTGCATACATCAGACTACTGAATGCACTTGTGTATGGAACATGGGACATGTCCTCTTCCTCTTCTTGTGTCTTGGGGCACAGTTCAATAGATAAATTTACACCTACAAGAATAAGAACCTTCACCGGTTTACTGTCCTACATATTAAACCTCTGCAATATTGTCTCTACATACTTCCTCTGGTTTAGCTATAGCTTTGTCTTTGCCCCATCTCATTTAATTTCCATTCCCAAAATATATTTTTCAGCACTAATATCCTTCATGTTGAATTTGGAGGACAATTGGGTCTTCAAATCTGTTTGGGTATAAAGTTTTAGAGATCAAAGGTCTTTGTCTCTTTCATTCATTTTGATATTTTTGTGTAGCAGTTTTTCCTATGAATTGTTGTTGCCATATTCTAAAGAGTCATTGTCCGACATCCATACAAGGTCTTTCATAGAGAGTCCATAATGATAAGACAAAATTTGAAGAGAGTCTGAGTCAAGAAGAAGGTCATGGGGTCAACTGATTATATAGATTCTTTAGGGTTCGAAAGGTTATGTTTCATTGGTCATTGGTTAGAACCATAAAAAACAAATCTCGTCCATTCCTAAAGTTATGTTGACCATATTATTGATGTATGGTTCATTACTCTCATTCCATCATTTGTAACTCATGATCCCCTTCATGTATCCCTATCACACACTTTTCCATTTGTAGACCCCTTTCATATAGCCTCATTCCTAAAATCCATTCCATACACCACCCCCCCTACATATACATTTATACCTCACATCATATCCATATTCACGCCCCCTCCTAATTTTACCTCTCATCATTATCACCTACATTCATTAACTCATTTCATCATTATGAATACTACACCCTCACAAATAATAATTATCATTTTCCTTAGATGACCATATTTACCCTCTTTAGTTCATACTCATGATCAAAACAAAGAAAAAAAGTGCACTTTCAAAATATCTCATGCCACCCTCATTTCTCTCTCCAAATCTACAATTAGCGCTCTTCACTAATTGAAAATGATAATCACACAGCTTAGGGCCGAGAGTGAGCTAACAGGGGTGTGAATATAGGTTTGTTTCGACTATCAGAGAAACCTGCTATGGAACAACTGCACAGTCATTGCGCAAGTTCTGGAGCTGCACATTCACTGCGCAACCAACTCCAACTCCTTGCAAAGACTCCACATAGTTTCAAATTGGGTCTGCTTATTGCCAAAGGTAGGAGACATCACTTCCATCCACAGTTTGTCTATTTAAAGATCATTTAGATGTAATTTGTAGATCATTGTATGTGTTTCTACACAGTTGCTATGCAAACCATGTTTACATCTTAGACCGAATCTGGGAAAGTAACACATGTTTAGGGTTTTTGTTGTTTGTATGGTGTCAAAATTGGTTGATTCATAAACTTAGCAGTTGAAATATATTAAATTTCTCCCATACATATTACACACATTGAATATGATGTGTTGTTAAAAGTTGTCACAGTAGCAACAGGCAGAGCCTTTAAATCTTTTGAAAAAAACCTATCAGTCATCCTTACACGACATTGTCCTGTCAGTATAAAGTTTCATTTTGTTTGTTTCGTTGTCTTTCTTCTAGTTTATTGTATTGTCATGCCTCCATAGAGTGTCATTTGGTCCATTGCATTGTCATTTTTTCACAAAATTCCAGTTTCTTGTTCATTCTTTCACAAAGTCAGTATGCCACGAAAGTATAGTTCCAGCTTTGTTCATTGCATTTTCATTCCTCCACAAAGTTGAATTTTGTGTTGTAGTTTTTAAAAAAAGGGTCACATGGAAAGCCCAACTAACAAAATCAAGAACAAAGGAGGAGAAGTGGTTCACATTGAGCCTAGGAACCTAGACATGGTGAACTCTGACCCAGCCATTAGGGAAGCATTTGAATTAACAGGGTGCATTTCATTTTGTGAAAAAGTCCAGGATCATGGCCATCATTTTAAACTTGCAAACATGTTTTCCCTGAACTTAAAATATGATAAAGTCAAAATTGGTGACTTGGAGTTTGTGGTGTCTAAGGAAACCATTTCTCAAGCTACAACAATTCCTATATATCGTGAGATTTGGTCCAAAGGGAAGGAATTAGATGCCTCATACTTCAAAGAGTTTGTCAAGCCTCAGTTCAAAAATAAATATGATACCACATTCCCAAGGACTTACTTGTTGGATCACTACAGTCAATTGTTGAAGGTTGTACAAAGATATTTTACATGTGAAGGTCGCTTTAGCAAGGTGTATCAATACCACATCAGAGTACTTATGCACTTCACTAGTAAAAAGAGCTTGAATTTTCCCTATTACCTATTTAAATCCTAGGAAAGATGGCATAGAGGGTTCAGTTAAAGGGGACAAACACTTGCCTAGCCTATTTCACTTTTCACTTATCAAATTGTTGGTTTTGCATGAGATAGAGAAGAGGAAAATGTCTTGGAATAGCTTCTTTTCAACTTCATGTTTGTTGGCTCAGGCAGACATTTCTCCACATGAAGAACAACCTAACTCTAAAGAGATAGAGCCATTTAAAGCTAAGGTGAAAGGGAAGAGGTATAGGTACCTAAGGCTACAGAGATAGCTAAGGAAACAAAGAGGGATAAGAGATAAGAAAGTAAATAGAAAGGAAAGTTAACAGTGGAAGAGACATTGTTTATACATATGCCAAGAACTAGGTTGAGGACAAGATTCTCTACAAAGCAATCAATTGAGGAGCCAACTCCTCAAGTTGATATTTCATAGGATATGCCATAACAGGGTTCAAGTGAGGAAAAACATGTTCAAATGGAAGATGAAAAGGATATTGAAATCATAAAGTTGCAAGAGAGTCTTGCCAAGACTCAGCTTCAGATTGCTTATTTACAAAAGGAAAATAGAGAACTAAGGCACACATCAAAAAGGGTAGCACAACAAAAGAAAGGTTGTTTGGGCCTACATCTGAAGAAAAAGGAAAGCAATTAATTGATGTGGAGGAGATAAAAGAACCTAGTATGCCACTAAGAAGACCTATCACAAGGTCAACAGCTAAAGGTAAAGAGCATATGGAAGGAACCTTTCAGGCAACAGAAAAACTAGTGTTTGATCAATAGAAGGAGTATCAGAGGTTGTTTGAAGAAATTGAAGTCTGCCAAAGGCAAGGTGATCAAATAGTAGTGAATAATCAAAAATACAAGGGCATTTATGGTACTATGAAAGAAGTTGATACTCAAATTGCAGAAGCACTTGATGCAGTTGATGGAGCCAACCAGTTCATGAAATGGAATCTTCACCTATGAGGAATTTAAAGAATTATTACATGAGAAATTTTATTTTGAGGAGAAGATTAAGGTTGATTAAGCAGAAATTGGCAAAGGCTAGGAGATAGCTCAAGAAAGCCAAACTGTCTAAACAACTGCGTAGTGACTTGCCTGCAGTAGTACAGCCAGCTGAGGAAGTTAAAACAACTTCCAGTAAAGAGGTCAAATCATCATCCAACAAGGCCAAACCATCATCCAGCAAGAAGATAAAGAGGCAGTTTGGATGCCTGATCACATACTTTGTAGCTAGCCTCATTTTTCAGTTACCGAGGGTTACATGTTTTTGAGGAAAATTATGGAGGATTTTGGTATTTTGATACTTGCTAGGAGTCATAAGGTGTATGGTGATGAGTTTTTAGACATTGTTTATTTTGGAGAGGGAAGAGAAAGACAAACTAAAAAAATTGACTTTTTTTTCGCAAATCTTGATTGGGTAGTTTTGATATTTTCACCTATGGCAGGAGGTGTCAGATGGGTCCTACTCCAACTTAGAACCCTTGTTATCATCCTCATCAGCTCATTTTCACTCATTGCAACTCATGTCTATGTCAAGATGGATCCTACTATGTAACTCATCTTTCAGTTTTTGGTCTTGTCAAGTCAGTTTTTGGACCTTGCTATTATGATATTAGTGATATGGATTAAAAAAAACATGGATAGGGATCAGAGAAGTTGATAAGATAAAGTTGATTTTATCAAAAAGATGTTTCAATTTTGTTTTTAGCTTTATCTTAGTTTTTCTTCTTTCAAAGCTTGATGTTTCTAAATTGAAGATGATTCGATCCTCGCAAGTGGATGAAAGATACATTGTATCTTATTTTTATTTTTCAATATGCCTAATGTATTTAAACTTAAATAAGAGAAAAGGGTTCGGATTTGTGGAGAAGGAATGTGTATGTTTTTTTTTCTCTTGCTGAAATAAAATTATCAGTGCAAGGATTTGACACTTGAGCTGAGATTCTTGTGGTATGAATTTTAGGTTTCTTTGACCTCTCTTATGTGTATGTTATTCATTGTGTCTTTATTTCAATTTTTCACTTCTAAATGTTTTTAAGACAGCTTTTCAGAATTCATTTATGTTAATGCTCTGGATGACTGCTCTTATATGAACTATAATGGAATTCACTTTAACTATGTGCTCCTTTATAGTGTTCCTCTAGATATTTGATCATGAAATATATGTTTCAGAATTTCAATTCATGCTCTGTTATATATGGTTATATATCTCACTGTAATTTCTAGTTATTTTCATAACTCATTCTATGTTATAACCAAATGTTGTGACTTGGAATATTACCTACTATGCCTCTATTTTCGTAAGTGTATAATGTGAAGTTCTGATAATTTTATGTAAAACTTTGAAAAATGAATCCATGCTCAGTGACCCTTCCTCTCAAGTCCATCAACCATTTTCATTAAATCATATTTTATCTTTACAGATCTGGCCTCTGTCAAATATCCATGAGCGTTATTGATTACATAACTTGATCTTATTTCATGTGAGGGAGCCTCCTTCAGTTGTAAAAGGCCAACTTTCTAACCAAAAGAGGTTTTTGGTCACCCCTATAAACCTTTCTTAGCCTAGAGGTCCAATTATAGGGTCTTAACAAAATCCTAGATAATTTCTTTTTTATTTCCAATCAACAACATATCATCCACATACAAGACCAACTAAATAACATGGTCACCAATTAATTTAAAATGCACACAGTGACCCGACTTGCTTCTGGTGAAGCCAAGTCCCTGTATACATGTATCAAATTTTTGATACCACATCCTTGGTGACTGATTTAACTCATACAAATAATTTTTTAACCTATATAAAAATTCTTTGTTTCCCTTCATCGTAAAGTCTCACATAGATCTCTTCTTCCAGATCCCCGTGAAGAAATGTTTTCTTCACATCTATCCATTCTACCTCAAAATCAAAAGAAACAACAGTTGATAAAAGTAATCTAATAGAAGTTACCCTGGAAACAAGAGAAAAAATACCACCAAAATCAATTCCCAACACCTAGAAATAACCTTTTGCTACCAACCGAGCTTTGTATTTCATTTCTCCACCTTGCCTTTTACATTCATCTTCTTTTAAGCAAAGTCTTTCAGTAGAAATAAAATAAGAGAATTTTTTGGCCGATACGTTTCGAACCAACAAGTGTGGTTCATCATCGGGACCAAATGAAGAGGCAGACCATGGCAAAGGCTTAAATAGAGAGCAATGCAGAGACATAATTTCGAGTAACGATTATATTTGACAATAATATTTAAATTATGATATTAATT
>APFE030618626.1:94965-115506 GCA_000404065.3 Pinus taeda
TTCTCCCACTCCCTTACCCCTGAGTGACAACATTGGGATTCCTAAGGCGGCTCGAAATGACCCTAATTGGAAACCTAATGGAATGGATGTTGACAGTATCCCCAGCCAGACCCTGCACTTAGCATTCACCTCAGCAGAAAGCAGTCAAACGCAACATATGGAGGAAGAACCGGAAAGCATTGATTTGGGAGGACTTGACATTTTCGAGCTTGAGCAAGCATGCAGAAAGAAAGACTACGACAAGATTCAAGAGCATCAGCTCAATACCCTGGAAGTTATCATCTCCAGGGCTTACCATCAACAACAACTGGGTATACAATCGGGCAGTCAATGGGATGGCAGCTTCTTTCCTAAAGACTCCAAAAAGCGTGGAAGAAAGACAGATCTTCAAAGAACTATTACAATAGGGAAAATCCTAGTAGACTCAAGCAGATACACTAAGTTGAAAAATTACTACAAGCCCACCACAAATAGTGAATCATGAAGCTCACTTCATGGAATCTAAGAGGGCTCAATAGCCCCGGAAAACTCAGAATGATAAAAAACATGATAAAGTAGGAGCAGCCCTAGATCTTCTTTATGCAGGAAACGAAATGTAATAGTAACACACTTGGAAACATCCTCTCTAGAGCATGGCCAGGTTGTCACTCGGTTGCAGTGGATGTTTCGGGTGCCTCCGGGGGACTGGCAATTGCCTGGAACACGCAAGCTATAACACTCTCAGACTTTCATGCCTCCCATCACATTATACAGGCTACTTTTCATATAATTGGCACCAACATTCATGGCCATCTATCCAACGTCTACTTCCCACAGGAAGCAGGCAACAAAATTGCTCTTCTAGACACAATAGAAGCGCTCAACTTCAATAGACTCCATCCTCGCTGGAACTTGAAGAAAACATGAGCATCCCATTTTTAGATGTTCTCATCATCAGAAAAGAGGATGGCTCTCTAGGGCATAAGGTGTTCAGGAAGTCAACACACACTGAAAGTTACCTCCAAGCTGATTCCCACCATCACCCGGCTCAAAATTTTGGTGTTCTAAACACTCTTGCTATCAGAGCCCTTTCGAATTTCTGACTCTGAACATCTAAATGAAGAAAAGAAGCGTTTAGTCGCAACCTTTAAGAGTATAGGCTACAAAGAACAGGAGATTAAAAGAGCCATAGAGAAAGCTGAGAGAAGGTTGTTATCTAATGAACCTAAGGCTCAAGACCAACCTCAGGGTGGAAAAGTTTTTCTACCTTATATCCATGGAGTTACAGACAAAATCGCTAAAATCCTAAAAAAGAAAACATAATCACGCATTTCTCAGCCCCTGGAACGATTAGGCAAGGTATGAGGTCAGTAAAAGATGATATTGACAAGCATCAGCTTAAAGGAGTCTATAAAATAGATTGTTCATGTGGAAAAAGCTACATTGGTGAAACAGGTCGCTCCCTACAGACGAGGCTCAAGGAGCATGGCGCCGATATTAGGAATGAAAGGTCTCGTACTTCAGCCTTGGCAGAGCACTCCTCAAAAAAAAAACACCATATCTGCTTGGAAAGCACCTCAATTGTCGCAAGGGAGGAGCAGCGTCATAGACGAAAGATCAGAGAAGCCCTCGAAATTATCAAGCATCCTCATAATCTAAACAGAGACAATGGCATGGAGATTAGCAGGAGCTGGCTTCCCTTGATCAGGAAAATCAGGATCGCCAACACATCCCAGGTATAGCATATCTTTTACCTTTATCAGTATCTTTTAAATAAATATTAATTATAAAAATAAATAAACAAATAAATAAAAATATATATAATCATAATAAATAATAAATAAATCTTAATAAAAAGTCTGTTCATTAATTATTAAGTAATTAATTAAGTATTATTAATATTTACTATCCATTATCATTAATAATATTGATTATAATAATATATTAACATTTTTACATTTTTATTAATTTAATGTTTAATATATTAATTTAATTTATATAAATTAATTAATTATTATTTATTAGATATTATTTAATTATTAATGATTCTAATTTAATATTTTAAACTATTAATTAATATTATCAAATATTTTTAAACATTATAATATCTATTAACATTATTAACTTTGATTTATTAACATTTATTTTTATATTAATTAGCTTAGTATATTAATTGACATAACAATTAATTAATATATTAAGTATTATTAATGTTAATAACTGTTAATCATATGATCATTAATTAAGTATTAATATTGATTAACATTTATTAATATTAATTTAATATATTAATTAATTTATAACAATTAATTTAATATATTAATTATTATTATTCATAATAAAAATTTTTAAAATCAAGAATTTTAACTTTATTAATACAATCTTATATTTCTCTATTCTTTAATTCTAAATTATTTAACTATAACATGAGCAGTTTCTCAACAAAACCACTAAATACAAATAATTGAAAATTATTATATTAACATATATTAAATATTTAATCATTATTATTTTACTCAACTGTAAAAATAATTCATATATAAAACTCAACAATAAAATGAATAGATGATTGAATGAATAATTAATTAATAAATAAAATAAACATTCAGCGGACAGTTTGATAATCCTAAAAATTTATTATCCGCATTATTATTTATTTCCTTCTAAGCAGCTCTTCTTTTATCATCATAAGTCCTGATGATGGATCCCAGTTGGGATTTGAAACGTTGGCATAAAAATGTTCATACTGTGGATTCTTTGATAACTGATTCAAAAGATACAAACCACAGATCTCTTAAATCCATTAAATGTTCTTCGGCAAACAAGTCATGTTTTTTTCCATCTAGATGTTTCCTCAATTATTTGCCTATGCACTAAATTTTCCAATGCGTAAGTTCCTTCAATCGTTGTTCAAAAATTTTCCACAGTTTTTCCGCTGCGTTTCAATCTGACTGATATAAAGATTATTTCTAGGGTCAAGGGATTTGCTGTCGGAGAAATCTCCCTCTGCCAAACCCATGTTTCACTATAGTTTCTACCTCATACATAGGATGTTGGAAATAATACTGAGAGGGGGGGGTTGAATAAGTATTAGTCAAATCAATAATATTTTTCTTTTCATACTCAAATTTATATACGCTACTTCAATGAAGGTAACTCATGTGTACACGCAACTATATTTAGGCCAACTAGCGTATATCCAGCAAACTTATGATTCAATTCATCATATGTTGATCTTTAATCAGTGCATCAGTACTTCATTAACCATATAAACAGTAACCATGTGCAGTAATATCAGAACAAACCATCACACATAAGAAACACACATGAACACCAAGATTTCATGTGTGTTTCTTCTCTCATTCTCCAGCTTCTACTAGAAGGAAGCTACAACCCCCTAGCTCTTGTACTAGCTGATATGTTTACTAGTACGCAGGTGTCGACCTACAGAAGGCTACTACCTTCTTTCTTCCTCCAAGGACCACGTTTCATAAATTTTCAAACTGGATACTCCTGGAACACAACACCACAATCTGAAGGCCACGTTTCATCCAATTTTCATATTGGACCCATCAAAAACATTGAAGCTCAAAATCAATTACCACTGCAATACAATCATCAAATACATTTGCATGAAACTCAATCATCAATCTCTAAATCACCCACAACTGAATCATTGAAAGCCCATCGTTACTAAAACAAATCACAATCAATCAATCTGAACATTCAGAATACTGTCATCAAAACACGGTCACCAGAACACAGAGAAAAACCCATAACTCTGCAACAACAGCCAGATCCAACTGCAACTTCAAATATCATATTTCATAATGTATACGCTACTTAGATGTGTCGAACCAGTGTGTATATGCGCTTTTATCAAATCCAACCAGCGTACATATCTGCAAATTTTAGTTCATACTTTGCAACTATTCCAGACATCAGTCATACCTAGATCGTAACATTTATAGAATAAGACATGCATCAATAATTCAGATCTAGACTATACATGGTCAAACCACATAATGATAATTCATTTCAAGCCTTAAGGTCTCGATCCATCATTAGATCTTATCTCTCATCAATCACTAAGGTTCATCCTTAGTTCAGATCAAGCACAGCACCATAAGCCCATAACCTGCATACTTCATAAGATATTCAACTTGCACTTTTTCCCTAATGATCTTCTCCTCCTTATATACTCTTAGGCCTTTCTCAATACCTTGGACCAAAACTACTTAGGACCAATACCTTGGACCAAATACCTCGGACCAATACCTTGGATCAAAATACCTTGGACCAAATACCTCAGACCAATACCTTGGATCAAAATACCTTGGACCAAATACCTCGAACCAAAAACTTGGTTTTCCAACATGTACACCATTTTCCTCCTATGAAAGTGCGTGTATACGTTATACACTCCTTTTCTTCTGTTAACCCACGTGTATATGCTCCTTGGACAAAGTGAGACTGTGTATACCTCTCTTTATTCATTCTTTGGAGTCTGATCTATAATCCTTTGCTACTGCACTGTGAACTGTCATCTGAGTGAGTTGCCATCAAGGACAACACTTGTATCATAATGCCAACAATCTCCCCCTTTGGACTTGATGGCAACAACAACACCAAGACACTCTCCCCCTTTGACATCAAGGGCAAAAGGCGGACCAAGATATTCTTTCTCCTATGTTGTTCATGCTCCCCCTGCATATATGATGAATTGTCTGATTGAGCTCCCCTTTGTATATGTTGAGATGCACTGAAAACGTCCATGCTCCCCCTAAGCACAAGCAGAGTCTGCAAAAATATTCTCCAAAATAATAACATGACTCTATAACTCAACTATGTGAGTATGACCTTTCTATCATCAATGACTCATACATACATCCATCTCCCAACCAAGTGGGGATACATCAGATGTTTATACATGACTGAAATAGAAATTATTACATCATCCTTCCCATGCATAGTGGAGTTACAAATTAAGTGTTTTTATGACCTTTACATCAAATGATGACATTTATAACAAGGACCAACAATCTAAACAAGACCATGATAGTCATCAGCGACTATCATACACCATATATGATCTACACCATCAGCATATGTCAGCAACATCAAGATCAACAACATGTATGTGTACATCATCAAAAGAATTATCTAAATCAAAACAACTACGTGGATCAAGCAATATAAGCATCTTCAAGTACCAAGATCTTCTAACATAATGCTAACAATGCATTATTAGAAGCATATGCTCCCCCTGACCCTGTGCCAACTGTTCATTGTTAGATTTTATCATTGCAAATATCAGTGAGAGTCATCAAGGTATCATCATTAATAAGATATACATCAACTTTTTAACACCTTATGAGCACCAACACATTTCTACATATCATCAGCAAATTGTAACCTATCATCAAACAGAGCAAATAAGTGACTAAACCATATCAGACAACTTTTCCTGAGTATGTCCTGCTACTTTTTCCTCAAAACACCATATACGCAACTATGCAGCTTATAACTCGCGTATATACACGACTTTTCTTCATAATAGTTGCGTATGAAAATTGGAATACTGAAATTTTACACTTTCAACTTTCCTTAGGTTTGTTATGTCTGTAAACTGAGCTATGCCACATCTTTCTGACAATAATTCCATCTTCTTCAATACATTGGATTGTGATGATGTATGCTCCTTTTGATTTGGTGTCCAAAATTTGCTCCTGCATTCCTTTACTTTATGTCCAAACTTGTTACACGCATAGCATCTTACATGTTTCATATTCCTCATATTGCAATCAATAGCTTTGTGACCAAACATATTGCAAGCAAAACAATATCCCTTAAAGTACTTGGAACCTGATGATCTTTTTGTGTAACGGTCTTGAACCATTCTACTGAATTTGCATCTGGCTGCAACATGTCCAAAATTATGACATATAAAACATTCAACATCATTCATCGAAGGAAATAACCGACTATCACTTCCACAGCTAGGAGTAAAATATTTTCTTTAAAGAATTTCTTTCCTTGGTGGTTGATGGGGCTGAATTTTTATCTCCTTGTTGAGCATTTCAAATTCTTCATTGGAGTTCCTTACCTCATCTTGTGAGCTAGATTCACCTTCATGAAAACCAAGACCAGTCTTTATAATGGGCGAACACTGAACTTTGATGATTTCATCTAACATTCTGATCCTTTAGCAAATCTAAGATTCAGAGTCTCTGTCTTTTCAAGTTCTTTTTTTAGACTTACTACTTCACATTCTAATACTTCATTGTGTTTGTCATTTTTAGTGAGTCGATGTGTCACTGTGTTTATGACTGTATCCTTTTCTGCCACACTGATTTTAAGTTGACTGATTTCTTAAAGGAAATATTCCTTTTCTAAGGCATTATTTTCATATGCCATGAGTCGTTTAATTTCTTGATCATCTTCATCACTATTGGACAAGCCATCACTATCATCACGAGTATAATAACTTCTATTACCTTCTGCAGACATCTTTCTTTTGACGTGAGGGCATCTAGCAGCGTAATGACCAACTCTACCACAAGAAAAGCATTTGAAAGGTAGCTTACCTTTGAACCTTCTAGAACCCCATTGAAGATTCTTGACAAAATTTACCTCATCTTCTTCTTCTGAAATGTGTCCTGATTCAATGTGTTTTTCTTGTTCTTTTCCCTTTGCTGATGCTTTAAATGCGGCTTCTCTCATATCTGATGAGCCTCCTTTTCTCATTTCAAAAGCAGTTAGGATTCCGTGAATTTGTGTCATAGTGATATCCTGAAGATCTTGCTTTTCTTCTATAGCAGACACTTTTGACTCAAATTTAGTAGACAAAGATCTCAAAATTTTCTCAACTAGAGTGACTTCCTTTATCTCTTCACCCAGATTCTTCATACAATTAACCACCTCATCTATACATAAGAAGTAACTAGCTATACTCTCATCACTATGCATCTTAAGAGTTTCATACTGAATTCTAAGAGTTCGAAGCTTAGCACGTTTTACCTTAGAGTCTCCTTTGTAGCTCTGAAAAATTTTGTCCCAAATCTCTTTGGCTGATTTGAGCTGCATGACTTTGACAAACTTTGATTGAGACAAACTTCCCAATAAAATAGTGACAGCGTTAGCATTGGTTTCATATTACTTTTTACCTGTCGTGTCTGTAGGAATTGTTGTTGGAAAGTTATATCCTCCTTCCACAATTTCCCAAACATCTGTTCCAAGAGATTGTAGATAGGTTGTGCTTCTTATTTTCCAATAAATAAAGTTTCTCCCATCGAAGATTGGCCTCTAATGAATCCCATGTTTTCGTGATTATTCATCTTGATGGATCTTCCTTCAATCGATCAAGCTTCTTCTGAAGGACCTGCTCTAATACCAATTGTTGGAAATAATACTAAGGGGTGGGGTGTGAATCAGTATTAGTCAAATCAATAATCTTTTTCTTTTCATACTCAAATTTATATATGCTACTTCAATGAAGGTAACTCGCGTGTACACGCAACTGTATTTAAGGCAACCAGCGTATATCCAGCAAACTTATGATTCAATTCATCATATGTTGATCTTTAATCAGTACATCATTACTTCATTATCCATATAAATAGTAACCATGTGCACTAATATCAGAACAAACCATCACACATAAGAAACACACATGAACACCAAGCTTTAAGGTGGAAACCCAATGCGGGACAAAGACCACCTGTTGTTGTCTTCTTTTAATATAAGAAAAACCTATTTACAATCTTGTACTGGTGTAGACTCATACCAGTATGCAAGCACCCACCAGCAAAAGGCTACAACCTTCTCTCGTTCTCCAGCTTCTACTGGAAGGGAGCTACAACCCCCTAGCTCTTGTACTAGCCGATATGTTTACTAGTACGTAGGTGTCGACCTACAGAAGGCTACTACCTTATTTCTTCCTCCAGGGACCACGTTTCATAAATTTTTAGACTAGATACTCCTGGAACACAACACCACAATCTGAAGGCCACGTTTCATCCAATTTTCATACTGGACCCTGTTCGGTTCCTATACCAATACGTTTCATTTTTCATGATTGACTGAAGAAGTGCCAAATATGTTCATCCTTTCCATGCTGCAAAGGTTCCATATTTTGTAAACAAATGAAGAAAATTAAAAAATGAAAAGAGGGTATGCCTTAAAAGAAAAATCAAAGGGAAAAAAAGAAGGGAATGGTCAAGAGAAAAATGATAGAAATGAACCCCAAACCAAAAGACCAGGAAAGTGTGCTAGTTCAAATGCCACTACTATTCCATTTTTGAAGAATTTCATTATGTGCATGTGGTTGACTCTTTCCACAGTTGATGAATAGCCAGACAATTCAATACTAGCCAAAGATCATGTTTGAATTTACTTGTCTTAGAATAGAGAATAAAGGTTTGTCCAAACAGTTCAAGCTTGGCAGATGAGTAGATAGGTAGAGAAGAAAAGGAGCCCATATGCATAATCTGGGTCCTTGGAAGAGATAAGGGTAGATTTAGATAGGAGGGCAGCTAAAAGAAAAGAAGAGAATCAAGGTTCACTAGTTCAAATGCACCCAATGAAAATGAAGAAAAAATGTTAGGTGTACTAAGCTGGGTAGGTAGTTTTGATGTTGCAGAAGAAGGCTTATGAGCAATTTTGTCCTTTGAAACAGGTTTCATCTCATGAAATATCATAAGGTGCTATCGCAAGGTGGTTACAAAACAAATGGAGCATGACTAATTTCCCTCCTCATTTTTCCAAGAACACTTACTAACATCCCCCCAAGGACAATGAGATCTGCTCATTGCCCTTAGTCCACTTCATTTCATGGAAAAGACTAAGTGAAACTTTGTTTTCACCTAGGAAAAGCAAGCCACATTTCTTGTATAAAATGTTTTTATTCCATTATGCTAAGTTTCCCAAAACTTCATAACTTGCTATCCTTTCATTTCCCCATGCCTAAGTTTTTCACTCTATAAACTTAGCATTTATTCATACATATTCATCCCACATATTCATATTAACGTTCTAACTCTATTATATAGCTCCTATATAATGTTTCCCCGCCTCTATTATATATAAAAATACATTAAAAACCCCTAAAAAACTAATATCCCGACCCTCGGCAATATAGCCATATATTAAAGTTCTTTGGGAATTATAGGTTCACTTGGAACCTTGTAATAACCCCTTGCACGCATGTAAATATTGGGTTTCATTTAACATTCGGTTAAATGAATAACCGATCCGCCAAATTCCAAAGTTAAAAACATTACAAACCCTGCAAAAAACATTACAAATGTTGAAATATTACGGCGGGTCCCCCTGTTATAAGCCTCTGCCATCTCCTTCACCCATCGATCGTCTGATCATTGCGCACAGATCCAACAGCTGTCGGCGATATCGAAACCCCCTGGCCTGCCAAATGATAGCGTCCGGGGGATGGGCAGTATTTCCGCCGTACATGAGACACACGTCGGCTTCCCAGCGTGATCGGAGCCCCCCCCTCCAAAACCACCATGGCCCAAAGGCGGTGGGAGGAATACCGCTTACCGCCCCACTGCCTCCCCGCTGACGCCATGCCCACATCATCAGCTGACATCACATCCACGTCACTTGCCACCACTTCGTATCAGCGCAATGTCACCTGCTGACATCACCACCTCACTTCCGTGTCACCCACCACGTCATCCGACACATCATCCTCCATACCCCGCTACACGAAAAAATTACGTCATGTTGATGTCATCCGACAAAAACGCGCCAAAGCCCACCAAAGTCAATTTTTTTGTTAAAAAGAAACAAATGCGTCGTTTTCGCTTATTTGTGTTTGTCTCCTTTGTGCGACCTCTGCATGCTCTTTTACGTCCAAGGCGGCATTTAAACTGCACAGTCCACCACCCAACAATTTTACTCCATAGCTCGGCCCCTCGACTCGTCTCGCCACCTGCAAATCGATCATTTCACCACTAAAATAGGTATTTACATGAATTTTCTCCCGAACCCTGTTTTTCTTTAGTTTTCTCTGTAAAATTGCCCGCATAACCCAAAATTTGGAGAAAAAACACCGTGTTGTCTTCAAAATACTCACCATAACCACTGTTTCGACCAATTTTTACCAAAATCCGCCCATTGAGCTAAACTCGAGCTCGTTCCGGCCTGCAAATTCTCTGAGAAACCCCAAAAACTGCCTTTTCCTACTGTTGTTGCCCGTTCTGCCAAAGAATCCCATGAACTCTGCCTCCCTATGTAAAATCTGCCCACTGAACTAAATACAAACCAATTTCATGGTGTAATTCTCGGAGAGAATCCACATAGTCATTGTTTTGCTTATTTCACTCACACAGACCCAAAAAATCCAATTTCAAAAGCAACATAATTGAGCTATGGAAGCTCTAGTAGCCTTAAATGTTACTCCTCTCAATGCACCCCACAAGGAATTGGAATCGCTACCTTTGGCTGATCGAGATTATCTAATCCAAGACTTGGTTGGTGACAGAAACCACCTACAAGCATTCTGTGAACTCAGGAACAGTCATCTAAATAAAAATGATTTCTATGGGATATGGGAATCAAATCTACCCATATACTACCTCCCCTCTGTCAATGTATTCCCTGAGATAATTCACCTCTGCTATGAAAACTATGAACCAACCCAAAGGGCAGTCAAAACTCCATCTGGGACCATCCTCTTTCATATAACTCCTGACTCCATAAATCAAATGCTAAACTTCAAACC
Source organism: Pinus taeda (assembly GCA_000404065.3). Lineage (NCBI taxonomy): Eukaryota > Viridiplantae > Streptophyta > Pinopsida > Pinales > Pinaceae > Pinus > Pinus taeda. The sequence goes on from APFE030618626.1 coordinate 105,689, forward strand.
AACTCAGCTTCTGTTTCCTCTTACTATGAAATTCTTGCTTGATGAAGGTCCCAAACTCTCCAGCTCAGAGATAACCCGAATTGCCCAAGTATTTATGAGAGCAGATCGCCAGCCTAAAGAACCACCTCCTTTTCACTATGCATCTTTCAATGAAGTGGGTAGATTACTTGTTGATATGATATCTTATGGTCTGGGGCTCAAGACAAGTGAACATATTGATGAAACTATATTTGTCTTACTGTCCATATTTACCCCAGGGCAGCCCCCTGTTGTCAAATACAACTATGCCAAATTCATTGCCAACAAGATACATGACCAACTCTTAAATCTAGATAGAGAGGGAGTCTTCAAGTATTCATCCTACATCTATCATCTGTTCTTGTATTATCAGTCAGAATGTTTCCAATTTCCCATCAAAAAATTGGACTCTAAAGGAGAAAAGAGATCTGTGATTTTTTGAACCTCAGTCTTTCATGAAGTCCACAACTCTCCTTACTCTTACTGTGAGTTCATTGACATGTTTGTCTATCCAGTCTCTTCTCTCCTAATGAGAACTCCTCCTCCTAGACTGTCCTATGATATGCAGAAAATATTGCAGCTATCCAAAAGCTACAAAATAGGTGACTGGTACTTCTACCAGAATCACACTGTTATCAGGATATATGGCTGTGAGTTGTGCCCCTACAGGCTGCCAAAATATGTTCCAATGAGACTGTTTGCCTTGGAATATTTAGGCAATTTATCAATTCAGATTTGACTCATTTCCATAGCACCAAGAAAAAGGCTCAGCTAAAATTGAGAGACCAACTAAGCCCCTTAGTCATGAACAAAAAAGAAGGATGGCAAGATGTTGATCAGATATTGGGTGAAAAACTCAGATTAAAAAGAAGCTTTTGGTGGGTACCCTATGACCCAAATGGCTTTATCAACACAAGAAGAATAAAATATAGGCTGTAAGCCTATGAACATTGCAAAACCCCTGAAATAGAACAATTTGCCAACCAAGATGAGTGGGTAGAAGGCACACTAATTGAACAGTTCACTGAGGAAGAGAAAATGGAGCAAACTATGAAAAATCTGGAAAAGACTCTTGACTTAGATTCTTTTGGGCAGGTGTCATTCAAACTACCACAGCAAATAAGAGAAGGCACATCAATTGCTGCAGCTTCACAAGCTGCCCAAGAAAGGACTACACCAGCAGCAGGGACAGCAAAGGGAAAGGAGGTAGTAGATACAGAGCAAGAAACAATGACAGACCAGCGAACTACCTCAAAGGATCAGGTTCAAGGGCAAGCCCCTTCACTACAGACAGAGGCACCAGAGGTAACAACATTACAGACTCCTCTCAATGAGGAAACAAGCGAGAAACGGGACAGAGAAGAGACCACACCTGAAAGTGGATCAACAGAGCAGCCAGGGGCCAAAAAGCAAAGAGTAGATCCTCTACCTGAAGAGGAAATTAGTGAAGAAATCACAGAAAGCCCAAAAGAGGAGAGGGCAACCAACCAACAGACATCCACCAGCTCTCACAGGCAAGAAATGGAGAGGCAGCATGGTATGGAAGTTTCTTCCTTAAGGCCTCAAAGTAAGCAACGTTCTTATATTAAAGGAACATTCATGGATATTAAGGCCCAGAATGAGTCATTGAGAATACAGCTTTATGATCAATTTCTCAAAATGACACCCTCCAAACAACAAAGACTAATGGCAGCATATGACATTAAGGAGGAGAAGATGATCTTAAGTCATTTTAAGCCTAAGGTTCAGCAACCACAATCTGCAGCTGACTACATAAGAACAAATCTAGAGGTCCTTGCTAAAGATATACACCCAATGGACCAAATTGAACTGCACAAACAAACTGGTGAAATGGTCTATGCTACATTGGCAGACAAGGCAATGCTGGCCCACCAATTGAAGGAGTCATTAAGTAATACATCTACCCAATTGGATTTGGAAAAGATATCTTCCTTAGCCAAAGACAACAAAATAAAGACCCTAGAAGAGATAATTATTGAGCTGGGACATGATCCCAAGGATGCCAAGGGCATCAAAGCACTAATAAAGAAAAAGGAAGAAGATATTGCTGCACTTAGGAAGCAATTGAAGCTGCCTATCACCATGCACCCCCAAAATACAGAACTTGTACAAGAAAAAGCAGAAGAAGACGTAATGGATTTGCTGATGAGGATGAATCAAAGGCTAACTCAAACAGAGCAAGAGTTGGAGAAAGCATTGCAAGCCAAGTAGGGAGAGTTGACCTCCCAGCCACCTAAAACAGCTCCAACAGTTACCACTGCTCCCCCCACAGTCACAGCAGCAATTCCTCCCATTGTCCCAACATCAACAACAGGTACATCAGCCACAGATGCTTCAGCAGCAGCAACAACAACAGGACCAGATACCAACATGAGCATGGAAGAAATGATGAAAGCAGTAAAAGAGCTAGAAGTCCAAATGTCAGAGCTTAAAGAGGCAAAAGAAAGATTGGCCAAGCTAGAGGTAAGCTATGACAAATCTAAGATAACAGTGGCAGAGAAAACCAGAGAGGTAAAGGCCTTGGAGAATAAGGTGAAATCCTTGAAAAAGATCTCACCCTTCATAAACCTCTGGCAGAAATTAAAACAATTTTGTGGACCAAAATTGGCCAGTCCATCACTAATCAATGGCAATCAATTCAGACAATTCATGAGCAAATTGAATTGATAGAAAGGGCCCAAGTAGATATTCAAAAGGCCAGAGCATCATTGGGAAACATGCCCGAGCAGGCCAATACACTAATCCATTTTTTGAATACTCATACCAGAGAACAGTTAGCAGCTTTGGAGATCAGGGAAAGAACAGACACCATTTTGATAGTGAAAAAGGTGCTAACCATGAGGAATTTTATACATAATTTGGAAAGAAAGTGCCAAGAAATGCAAATGGAAATAAATGCCTTCACAGAGAAGTTTACAGTCTTGCAGCAGAAGGGTCTACCCAATTTGTTAACCAGTAATCAAAGACTTTTGACACATGAACAATATGCTCATAGGGTAAATACATATGTTACCAATCAGATCACAGCATCATCAAGCACTTCAGAAAACATAGGACCTCCCTGTGGACAGAGCTTATATGACAAGTTGGAAAATCTGTTCTATATCGAACATGAGATAAATCATATTTTTGAAGTCTAGCCCAACTTCTACAGGTATACTGAAGCTGATGAAACATTAATAAAACTGCAAAGACACCAGTTGCCAACAGATCAATGGTGGCAGAGCATGTTGGAGGTCTTACCCAGGTAGTTTTGATTTTTCTGTTATCATCTGCATTTAATCCGATGGCAAAACACGTGGCACATATGATCAAGGTGAAGACAACAGAGAAAAGGAGTCAAGCCGGAACAACAATGCAGGAACGCGAAATCAAGGGACAGCTACCAGCCGACTTACTCTATTCAAAAAAGTCAAATATCTCTAACCAACTAAACGGCCAGCACACCAACTTTACTCCTGCATTCATTTCTCTCAATTACTTCTCCTGTAAAGTAGATGAATGAATTTATTGCGGGATATTTTTCCATAAGATATTTTGTAACTCCTTTTTTGTGTAAATACCTCCCCGTCAGATGTATTCTGGGTTGGTGATTTCTTCTCTGGACTACGCTGTAACTCTGAGATTTTTTAATACAAAGGCTATTGAAGTTCACTGCTGCTGGACCGTCTGAATGTGGATTTGATGTTCTGGGGTCTGCTACAGAATTCCTATGTCTTTCTATGGATCAATAAGTTGTTCTAAACTGTGTTTTGTGTTTTCTGTGTTTGCAAATTTCATATATGTTTCATAATCTTAGTAACAGGGAAAAATAATAGCTCAGAATTTGTTTAAATACTCTCTGTGTTCAATCTCTATTGTTAATTATGTTTTCTTCAGAATTAGCATAAACAGGAATTCTTAGCTGCTCCTGTTTCCACTTATTCTTTCACTTTGAATATTGCCAAGGAATTATTTATTGCTCCTTGATAATATTCATGCACTTTCCCTCTGCCAACATGATGAAGGATCCTTAACTGCCCTTCATCCACTAGCTTACATTTCATCAATTTCCATATTTTAAAATTGTTCCAAGATAGATTATCTTGCTCAGTAGTATTGCCCTTTATCAAAGAAAACACACTCAGCAGTTTGTCCTCATAGATTCCATTTGCCCAATGGAATAAATTGTTTCAGACTTGCATCCCAACTCTGTTTAAGATCACCATCCAACAAACTTAAAACAAAACCCTATACATCATAACTAGCCTAAAATACCTCAAAACAAAGCTAAAATATAAAGAGAGACCCCTCTTTGGATGCAGTTTGGAAATAAGCTGCATCTAAAAGGTTGGTTAGTGGTTACCTCGGCCGTATTCCATTTTTTCACAAGTTTTGGGAACAACCTGAGTGCTAATAGACCCATCAAAAACATTGAAGCTCAAAATCAATTACCACTGCAATACAATCATCAAATACATCTGCATGAAACTCAATCATCAATCTCTAAATCACCCACAACTGAATCACTGAAAGCCCATCGTTACTGAAATAAATCACAATCAATCAATCTGAACATTCAGAATACTGCCATCAAAACACGGTCACCAGAACACAGAGCAAAACCCAGAACCCTGCAACAACAACCAGATCCAACTGCAACTTCAAATATCATATTTCATAATGTATACGCTACTTAGATGTGTCGAACCAGTGTGTATATGCGCTTTTATCAAATCCAACCAGCGTACATATCTGCAAATTTTAGTTCATACTTTGCAACTATTCCAGACATCAGTCATACCTAGATCGTAACATTTATAGAATAAGACATGCATCAATAATTCAGATCTAGACTATACATGGTCAAACCACATAATGATAATTCATTTCAAGCCTTAAGGTCTCGATCCATCATTAGATCTTATCTCTCATCAATCACTAAGGTTCATCCTTAGTTCAGATCAAGCACAGCACCATAAGCCCATAACCTGCATACTTCATAAGATATTCAACTTGCACTTTTTCCCTAATGATCTTCTCCTCCTTATATACTCTTAGGCCTTTCTCAATACCTTGGACCAAAACTACTTAGGACCAATACCTTGGACCAAATACCTAGGGTCAATACCTTAGACCAAATACTTCAAACCAAATACCTTGGACCAATACGTTGAATCAAAATACCTTAGACCAAATACCTCGGACTAAAAACTTGGTTTTCCAACATGAACGCATTTTTCCTCCTGTGAAAGTGCGTGTATACGTTATATGCTCATTTTCTTCTGTTAACCCACGTGTATACGCTCCTTGGACAAAGTGAACCTGCGTATACCTCTCTTTATTCATTCTTTGGAGTCTGTTCTGTAATCCTTTGTTGCTGCACTGTGAACTGTCATTTGAGTGAGTTGCCATCAAGGACAACACCTGTATCATAATGCCAACATAGGATTGTTGTTCTTGGCTTCTGGTCATCACCAATGATTGTCTTATGTTTCATCTTCTTTGTTGCCTTGCTCAAGTTCGTAACTAAATGAACAAGCATGGCCTACAATTTCAATAACAAGGTAAAGGTCTTACTAATTATTGTTCCTTCTTTGTTTAACTACCATTATTTTTTTGTTTATCTCAGTTGAACAACCTTGGCCTCTTATGATTGCAGTATCAGGGTTTGGTCCTCTTCAGCAAGCATTTAGAGGTATTATGAGTTATTATGTTGAAAACCCCTCTTCTTTTCGTCTATCTTCAGCAATAATGCTACAGGGTCTGTGTTAAGTTTGGGTATGTTTTGTATGCAGGGTCTACGTTAATTTTGGGTTTGCTTTTTATGCAAACTAGTTATCAGTGCATAAGCGATTATCATGGAAAATACTTTCAGATGACAAGAGCATGAGTATAATATTAGTCCATAGAAACCTTTCTTCTAGTTGCGACATGGATAAATTTATATTGATGTTTACAAAAGTATATGGTTTGTAAACTTTCCAGAAATGATTATGCCACTCTCAAACTCTTGGTTTACCTCTATAAATTTCAACTTACATGACCATTGTCTTAACCTAAAGTTTGACGACAATAAAGAGTCGTTGGCAGTGGAAAAAGTAATGTCTATGGTATTTCTTAATCCACAACGACCATCCAAGGTATAATTTATGGCTCCTCACAAGATGGGATCACCTTTTATTCATATCATTCAAATTAAATTACTTTTTCATTTTTTTTTTTTTGTGACTCGAAAGCCCTGAAATGTTGGTTGTTTCTACCAGGAGTTGGAGAAATTGAAGAAGCTTATAGAAGAAGTTGAAGTTGATAACGAAGCACGTAAGAATCCTATAGATGACAAGGCTGCAAAACCTCCTAGCCCTACTGAAGGTGTCTTAGATGATGAGTAAGGATTTTGTTCTTTTGAGTATTATTTTCTTTCAAAGCTCTTTCCAGGAATTGAATGACAGTAATTTTTCAATCAAAATTTTTTGTGTTGCTCATTCTCTATACCTTAGATTGTTTCTTGAAGTTCATGTAACCCTTATTTATTCAAAGGTTGTTAATAAATTAGAATTTGTTGTGTTGCTCATTCTCTATACCTTAAATTGTTTCTTGAAGTTCATGTAACCCTTATTTATTCAAAGGTTGTTAATAAATTATTTCTATGTTTTAGAAGGTACGAAGAGAGAGATATGTGGCCAGATAAGCAAATGAAGGAGCAGACTCTGTGTGAATATATTAGATGTTTCTGAGGGGAATAATGTGTTTTTTTTTGCTAGGAATCAGTTGATGCTTTTTTTCTTTGAAAGTTTAATATCATACAAGGGAAAATGAATTTGGACATTTTAAAATCGATGCCACATGCTCTTTGCTCGAGCGGCAACATTTTCGCCGATTCTTTTAAATGTCCTCCACTTTTAGACAAAAACGGGAGTCCACTCCGTGTGGTGTCCATTCAATGAAATCACCCGTTCTTTAACACGGCCGTATTTTCTTGGACCGAACTTCGTCACCGATTTGCAAGACCAAAATCCGCGCTCCTAAAAACTCTTCTTCATGTGTAAGTTTTGGTTTATGAAACCGCAATTTGTAAATGCGATTTTATGGAAATTTTGGTGACAGAATCCAGTGGAAGAAATTGAGGTTAAATCTTGATTTGTTGCAGTTAAAATGGATTTTTAACTGCATATTTGGATTCAGCACCCTGAAAAACCCCAGGGACGCTTTGATTGTGCAGAAACTAGCTATCAAATTTGCGAGTCCAATAAATTGCTGCCGGATTTTGACCTGAAAAACCCACCGGTAAGAATTTCAAAAAGTCGCATCATAGACCACTGCTAAAAGTAATTTATACGACAACGATGTTTGTGGTTCAATGCATTTTATCCCCATCCATGGTAGGTAGTTTATTGGCAGGAGACCATGAGAAGTTCATTAACTATTAGAATAAAAAACAGAAATAAGTGATATCGGGTTTCAATGATGATTTTGATGGGACATTGACACAAATTCAATGTTTTTAAACTTGCATCTGTGCTTTTTCTTTTTTATCATTTTCGTTTTCAGAATAAGTGTACGCCACATTATAGATATGAATTAACCATTGCCAAATTTGAAAAGAAGTTTACGAGAATTAGGGGAAACTTATTGCTTTACTTAGGTTTTAAATCTGACAAAACTAGGGGCGCCTATTGATATCTCGTGTATTTTTCTTGTAGTTCATATTTTGACTTGAAACCTAAAGTCGTTTTTATCGTTGTATAGATGAACCTTGAAAGCGATTTTCTAGAGTTGTGAAGATAAGGAATGTCAACAAATCATCTTTATCCTTTAAAGTATGATTAGCAACTCAAGCCTTGTATCATGCCAGAAGAGTTCAATGGGATTTAGGAAGTTATGTATACGTTGTCAATCCATCCAAATCCCATTCAAAGGAAGTTGCCTATTGTTTTACTCTGTTACTAATGTTTTTGAATGATGCTTGCAGTTCTAGACAAATGCTACCAAAATATCTTCTATGAGACCTCCAAAAGGTATCCTTGGTCCACAAGATTCCATAACTATAACTGGTAAAATACAAGTCTTGGTGCTATAAAATAGTTAGTTTTACTTTTTGAGCTATATGGTACTTGGGAGCATGGATCTGAACAATACTTTTTTTTTTTAAATTAAATCAATGTTATATTTGGATGTTATGTGTGGCTTCTAAAAGAGGTTTTATGACAGTGATGATACAGTTGGTACAGTTGTAAAATTTGTAGAGCAGCCAAAAAACTCTCAGGAAAGGAAGAAGACGGAGGATACATTCAAAATTGTGAGCTTTAAAGTAAGAGAGGGCATTGGATTTACTTTAAAACTGGCATGTGGAGTTTATTTTTAGAAACTCTTAGAACCACCGTCCACTTCTTCCAACCCTTTTGATCCAGCATGAACATATTGTTATTATACCTTTCAACCATAATTAGCCTTTCTTGTCATGACTGGGACATTCATTAAATTTCTTTATCTTTAATTTGTTGAATGCCCTATTTTCATTGATTTAATATTAGCTCCTTTGTGTGCATTTTAGATTTTTTTAATATTGGTAGATTCTTTACGTAAATTGTGGTTTTGGCATTTTTTAATAATTTTGATATTTTCTAAGATATACTTAGTTTCTGTGAACTTACATCATTGTTTGATCCCTTTGTAAAAATTTTATATGTTAAATAATAATTATTTTGTTCTTTATGTGGATTTAAGGCACTGGAATTTGAAATGTTTATTCTTTTGTTATCAAAATTGAAACATGGCCATTGTCCTGATCTGAAGTTTGACGAGAATAAGGAGTCACGGGTAGTGGAGAATGTATTGTGTTGTATTTCTTGATCACAACGACCATCCAAGGTATAATTTATGGCTCTTTACAAGATGGGCTCATTTTTTATTCAAGTCATTCAAATTAAATTGGTTTTGCATTTATTTTTGTCACTCAAAAGCCCTGAAATGTTGGTTGTTTCTACAAGGAACTGGAGAAATTGAAGAAGTGTATAGAAGAAGTAGAAGTTGGTAACGAAGCACACAAGAAACTTGTAGATGACAAGGTTGCAAAACCTCCTGGTCCTACAAAAGGCATCCTAGATAAATGGGTAAGGATTTTGGTCTTTTTAGTATTGTTTTCTTTCAAAGCTCTTTCCACGGATGGAATGATGGTAATTTTTCGATGAGACTTTGTTGTGCTTCTCATTCTCTGTACCTTAAATTGTTTCTTGAAGTTCATGTCACTGTTATTTATTCACGGGTTTTTAATAAATTATTTCTATGTTGTAGAAGGTACGAAGAGAGAGATATCTGGAAAGACAAGCAACTGAAGGAGCAAACTCTGTGTGAATATGTTAGATGTTTCTGAGGGGAGCACTATTTTTGTTCTATTAGGAATTGGTTGATGCTTATTTTCTTTGGAGGTTTATAAACATACATGGGAAAATGAATTTGGACATTGTAAAATCGATGCCACAGTACAATATCGTTTTGTTATCTGTCAACATATGTAGTGTTGTTTGAGGAGAATATTTGACGTACATATAGTTTGTCATTGCAAACTCAGGTTCCCATTTATTAAAAGTATTAATTCCACTGCATCAAATATTGCTCCACTATTGTTCTTTATCTTTGATAATTTTAGAGGTATGCAATTCGACTCCATCCAAGCACATTAGGACTCTGCATTCGCATTCAGTAATTGTATCTCAGAGGAAGGAGATGGTCATCAAATTGAATTGATATCAACCTTGACAGTTTTGATCTGATGACAGAGCCTCTACGTAGGCTCGCTA
>APFE030618626.1:115695-135875 GCA_000404065.3 Pinus taeda
TAATTTTAAAATTGTTTATATTGATTAAAATTATTAAAAATTATTTAAATTTCAAATGTTTAAAATATATACTCTCGAATTTTTTCCCAATTGCAAATTTTTCATCCTAATTTGAATTAGAATTTGGTAACTACGGTTAAGACTATTTTATTTAAAGCCCATTTGGAAAAGATACAGTATCTTTCCAATTTTTTTGTTGAAAAAATCTCAAGTCATTTGATTTATAAGCTAATTTGGAATTAATGCTAGACGATGCATTTTTTTTGTGTGTTTAATGGATAGATAATTGCTTTTGTTACAACTGTGGGGAGCTCTGAATTCAAACTTTTACATTTTTTACATGGCCGAAGTATCCATGAGATTTGATATTTGCACCTCTGGGAGTTTGTTTCTATTAGCAGGGAAATCGCAATTAGTCTACCCAGCGGTTTCTATGCTCTTTATGGATCCATAATTCTACCAAATATACGCCAAAAGCTTAATAAGTCTATGCCAACTAATTTTTTTAGATACATATATGTTAAAAATTCAGGATACAGGAAACAAAGACCTCAGACGAAGAAGAATATGAATCAAGGGTGCCGGAAGGTAAAGGAGGGGATTCATGTTTGTCCCATTCCAAGAAATTAATTTCGAGTGGCCATCAACCATCTTCAACATGCAAGCAAGTCCTGTTAAGCTAAAATGTGATGTTGGTTGAGGCAATATTTCCGAAGCTGAAAGCAGTGTCACCCTCCATATTTAAACAAAGAAAGCGTTGCGATACAATTTGTTTGACAGAAAGTCAAAGGGGTCTACCCAATTTGACAGGAATTTTGGATCAAATTGTAGATTCAAACTTGACCATATGATTAGAATGATTTTTTAAATGGGAATGATATTAGGGATAAAAAGTGTGAGAGTAAGTTATACTGAAATCAACGACTCCCTAGCCCTGTTCAAAGCGTCCATGTATTTGATTTGAGGTTTGCATCGATGAAAGTCATTTTTTGCATTTGCATGGGTTGATTTTACATTACACATATCCAAGAGCAGATAACTTGAGATGACTTAATTCTATGTAATTTTTGGGTGACTTATTCGATATGTTTCCTCAATGTATCTTAAGGTGAATATCATTACCATAACTGTCAGGACACCATAGCCAAAAGTTAAGGTAACTGCCATTTTTTGTATCTTCCATGAATAACATTAGCCTCTATGATCATGCATTTTTTGGCCAAAACTGTTAACTGTTTTACAACAGAGTTGATGCTAATTAATCTTTAGCTGAGCAATAAGAATTTTAGCTCTCCAACAAATATTGGCCCATATGTACCCTTTTTGTTGATAATTGTGAGTGGGATTAAACTCTTCAATATAGTATTTTTTCTTTCTCCCTAGCTCCTTATCCCAAGTACACTTGTGAAACTTATCACTAAATTGTGATTTTAGGATCAATTCTCTTGATATGTGAACCTCTTTTAAAGTGCAAAAATTGAAAAAAAATTATGTACGTGAAGAGGTTTAATCCTCTTCAAAATGGATCTATATTGGTTCTATTTATGCATATAGCATGTGTAACTTTTCATTTTTAAAACTATATTTTTTTATGCATAAATGGATACAATGCCTTGAAAGTTTACTTGGATATTTGGATTGTGTAAACCACACCACATAGATTTGCAATTCCAACAAATATTTGCTAGACAAAATTTAAATTTAAATTTAAAACTGGAATTAATGGCTCCAGGAAAATGGCTTTGAATTAATTTATAATTTTAAAAGGAGATAGCTAAAATTCTAAAACAAACCCCCTTCTTTATGTTGATTGCAGAATATCCTAGAATCTGATATCAACACACATTGACTTTAGTCATTTCCTCTGTACAATCATATTTTTTGTGGGCTAGTGCCCACCAGGACCTATGGTAATGTTTCTCCTCATTATCTTGCATGTTGTAACTTGGATATACATATGTATATAAGATTTCGACATAGTGGCATGATTGGAAAAAATGATTTAGCCAGGAACGGTGGTTTGAGTAACATTTGTCAAACACGCATCAGCACAAGTGTGAGACTATTGCAAGTCTGAATACATTTCCTCCCCTCCATCCTCCACCTTTTAGGTTGTTATCTTTCCTTTGCTACAACATTTTTGCAGTAACATCATAAACATGTTCTATTCCTTTGGTATATCTTTGCAAAGATGTATTCAACGAAAAAATCCAATCCCATATGAACATTGTAGAGACAAAATTTCAATTAAAAGTGGTAGAAATGAAAATAAGATTAAACCACAACTCTAGTCATGATACTACTATTCTAAACCTCAAAAATAAAGAGCTAGAGGAGACAATTCATTTATTATAAGTGTTGAAGCCAAACATTGATATTTGAACAACAAAGGGAAGAGAACAATTTTCTCAAAATCTAACATGAACAGAAAAACAAAAAGGGGGCATGTGCAAGCTTAGTGGCAATGTAAGCACTGAAAAACAATAATCTAACAAGTTAGAGAGATGATTGTAGCTACTTCAAAATGAATTTGAATATGGTGTAAGAATATAACATGTAAAAAATCAAATTAGCTTCTAAAATATACAATTTTATTTATAAAACTTGTCTGAATTTGGTTCGTTTTAAAAATGTGCACCAACAAGGATGATTGTTTTTGTGGACAACTATTTTTCCTAAATTTTTAATGTTATTTTTTTATTTTCCCTCATTTTTTTATGTTTTTTTTTGGAATACTTATGACAACCATTATGGTTGTGAATTTTTCTTAAAGTGGGACCTATAGTCATAACAACAAATAGCATAAACACATTTAAATTTCAAGATTGCTACATATATGTCAAGACAAAAATAATTCAAAGAGTGTGTGTGGAATTTGCGTAGTTTGGTCATGTAGTGTCATCAATGATAAAGTAATGTAATTTATTTAGAAATCACTTGAAAATAGATATATAGGGAGGGATTTATAAAAAGGGATTTTTGTTATTTTGCAACTTAAACCACTAATTTTTTCATAAGAAACCTATATTTAAATACACTAAATCAACCATCATGCAATATGGATTTCTCCACTAATGAAATTTTGAATTTAATAAATGTTTATTCTAAAATGCATTTGCATTCTTACAAAGTAAACATTTTATACTAAAAAATCACAAATGGCGCTACAAATATTTCCTTTCAATAACAACCCTAGGTTGAACAAAGTCAAATAGTAGAGTTAAGTGCTCTAGTGTTATATTGTACACAATATTTCTCTTTCTCTATATCTACCTCTTTTTAGATCTTAGAAAAAAGTATCATGAAATCAATATTGTTTATTTTTTCTAAGAGGTAATGTAGTTGAAGAAACAAATAAAATCATGAAATAACTTGGATGCCACCAATAAATTCAATACAACCCTAAGAAAATAAGTATAAGTTAAACTATTATAAATTCAACCATGCTTGAATTTTATGTTTAGCTAGAAACCTAGTTTGAATTTCTATTTGGGTCGAAACCTTTTCGAATTATGTTTCAAAACGTTTTTTTGAATTTTTGTACAAACCATATTGGAGTTTCTATTTCTCCAACTCTTTATAGCCTATACTTTTCGTTTGCGATTTTTTCATTTCAAATTATTTAATGATAGGATTTTAGTAGGATTAAGCTCTCTGGACATCTTTTTAACTATTTGATCACATCTTTATTGTTTTAGGCTGGGGCAGAAAATTGACTTGTATATTACTCAACTTGATTTGTAAGGTGTGAATTCATTTGTAAGAGAATCAAGGAAGGTGGTAATTTGTGAGCTTGTTAATCTGCAAGAAATGGAAGATGCCATATTTGTTGGTAAATCGATAGAAGGGATAGGTTCAGTGAGTGCAGAAGTTGCGGAGGAGGATAAGCATGGTGATGAATGGGCATCTGTCAGAGAAGAGAGTGGAAAAGGAGTCTCAATGATGAATAAATTAAAGATGAAGAGTTGTTTCTTGAGTGGGGTGCCAGTGAAAATGGTAAAATAGATGAAGAGGTGTCAAATGGTGTTAAGCTAGGCATACCCAACATCCTGAGCAAAGGAAAGCAACACATCCACTTTCTTATCACAAGGAATCAAGTAGGGCAAACATAAACTATTTTCAAGGGGTTCCCCAATGAGTGCATTTATTTTCTTATCAAAATTGGGATAAGGCCTTTGCAATGTGTTGTTGATTAAAGTAACATTTTGCAACGCATAAGAGAAGTTAAGTATTAGGAACTAACTCGGTTAGCATATTATCATGTAGCCCAAATTATTTTAGTGACACGTAATTGCTAAGGTCAGGAATGAGACTTGTGAAAGAATCTGACTGAAGCCAGAGCTGAGTAGGTGCAGTCATCCCCGAAATAACCTTGATGGAGCCACAAAGTTTGGAACCCAATTGAATAAATAATAAAGTTGTAATTAAATAACATTTTTTAGTGAAATATAGTTTAACTCTACAATAAATTCTTCTAGTAGCAGTAGCTATCTATAGATCCTTCGATGTAGTACTGATTTATTAGTTAAATATAAAAGAGCTTAATGGCTTACATAAATACTTAGAAATTAGTTAAGAAATAGCCAAATTGCTAGGATTGCATAAAATATTCTCAATTTCTCACATTTTATTTTGTTGTAATTTCATTGTAAGCTTTGCATACTTGGAAACACCAACTTGAATGTGAATTCTTTGCTCTAATTTGGAAACACTAGACTTGGGCACAAATTAATTCGCTCTTCTCATCATCATCAAAACATTGTTTTTAATCTTTATCTCAATGAAAGGAAACACCTTCGATATAGATAACGTCGTAAATATGTACAACTTATTATACATAATAAAATTCCATAAAACTAAAATATCATTTTTTACAATATCCATATAAAATTTAAATTTTCCAATACATACGGTATGTGGCTTAAATATCTGCAAATGTGTTCCTCGTACATTTTTTCCAATTTAAAAACCCTATTGTTCCGGGAGGATCTCGTCAAATCAGTTACAGAGGTTCAATGTTGTCATCAGTATTAAGTGTGGTGTCGTTCAATTTCGACAGTGTTGTTTATGGTTCAGGTTGTTCAGGTGATGTTAATGGTTTTCATGGTGATGGTTTTGTCCCTGGCTGTCAACATGTGGTTTTCGTCAGTTCTGCCAGGATGTGGTCATCGACGTGTGTTTGTCGTCCACTTTATAGGTTTGGTTGTTGAAAGGTTGTCATCATGCGATGTAGTTAATGTCGCTTTATGACATTAGGTGGTAAATGGGTTATTTTAAAAACCTAATGTAAAAACCTAGGCTTCAAACCTTAAAGCATATAACCCTAAGTCCTCAACCCTATCAAAACCTTTGTTACATTACAAACTATGTATGACTACATTTCAAACCATGTATTAAATTCTAAACCCTAATCCTAACCAAAACCTAAATCCTAACCATATTCCAATTCAAACTGTGTTAAACCAATACATAAAACATATGTATTAACGCTTGGCCTAAACAATACATTAAACATTGCAAATAAAACATGATAAACAGTCACATAACCGTGGGCCTAAACCATGCAGGGACCATCGTTCATGCGAACAGGAAACAAAGTTAACCGTAGCGGAATAAGCTGTCGAGCTTGGAAACTGCATCAGAAACTGTGGTAATGTGATCGAATGCAAAACTGACGAAGTTCATTGTAGGTCGTAGCAGTGTAGACTGCCATTCGGAATCACTAATATGTGAACGGGCCGGAGTATCCGTCAATGGTTAGTTGTTTCGTCCAGCACGCAACAAAACCACCGAGCTGTAACCACAGGATATCAGCAGTGTTCACATGCGCCATCTCCCCTCCGCCCGGTCAACAAAACAACCAACAGTTTTTGGTTATCATAAAGTTTATTTATGGGTTTTTTTTGTTCAGTTTGTTTTAAAACTAATTCAATGACCATGGTGTTATCCTAAGGTGGCAAAACCTAATAAGACCAAGACCAACAAACTCTAATTCAAACAGATTCATTCCTAAACTCTACCTGAGGAAGTTTGAATGTACTTGGAGGTTTTTAAAAGGAGGTTTTGCTCATTGAAGTGGACATTGGTGGTTTTTGGTTTTTGCATGCAGGTTCTGGAGGTTATAATCGATTTTGTTTTCAGTGTAACAGGAGCATCCGGAGTCGAAATTGGGAATCGTGACAGGTGTTGGTAAGTTGGTCTAGAGAGCTATCCTTTGGCAGTGACCAGAAGTGCATGCATGCACATTATGTTCGGTCAATTCTCTATGTAATAGACCTCCTTGGTTTCAATCCTAATAAAGCAGTCGCCCATCTTGAAAGCGGACATGTAGTCCATCAAGGACGAACTCCATAATCAATCTTGTTGTCTGGTATTGTTGTGTATTTGTTGTTTTATCTTCTATTTTGCATCTTGCTTATGTTTTATCAACTATCATAAAGTCAATATTCTTAAGCAGTTCTCACGATTTCAGCACTTTCAGTTAACATTCTATTCATTAATGGAATAATCAATTCTACAACAGTTTTAACATATGATCATTTTAGATCATATAATTTGGTATCAGAGCATGTTGCGTTTGTAGAATTTGCCATTGAATGTTAACCAGGTCAAAGTCGCAACGTGGAGAAGGAATCCTTGAGAAAACTGATCTAGAGATTGGAAAGCGACGAGTCGTTCATAAGTCAACCATGACAGGGTTTGATGCAGGTGAAAATACTAAAGCTAAGATGAGTGATGAACAGTTTCAGCAAGCATTCTTGACTATGCAGCAGTTGTTGAGAGAACCTTACGAAGACAACAAGGTGAGAGATGCGGCTTCTTCTTCAAAGACATCAAAGAAGGACAAAGATAAAGGCAAGGCTGATAAGCCTCCTTCACCTCCATCATCTCCATCATTATCTTCTTCTTCTTCTTCTTCCAGTGCAGAATCTAAAACAGAAAAGAAACCTAAGAAAACATCTCTTTTAAAACTTGATGTAAATTTGAGTTATCTATTTATGATGGCGAAATGAATCCTGAAAAGCCAGATAATTAGATTAAGCAATTAGAAGTGTATTGTCGTATTCAGAACATTTTTTATGATAAAACAAAAATTCAGTTAGCTACACTTAGAATGGGGGGAACAACTTTAATTTGGTGGGAAAGTAAAACTTAGATAGATGTAAAGCGGAAAGGTAAAGTCATCTCTTCATGGTCTAAGTTTTTAAAAACTCTTAGGAAACAATTCTATCCTTTGGAATATATGCAGCAAAATATTATTGATTGGCAGCATTTGAGGCAAAGTAAAGGGCAGAGTGTTCAAGAGTTTACCCAGGAGTTCAGAAAGAAAACATTGACACTTGGTATTTCATTGGATACACGTGAAACTTTATTAAAATACATCGGTAGTTTACGTTCATATTTGCAGCATACATTATTGATGTTTAATCATGATGATTTTGATGAAGTGTGTGTTCAGGCCATACATATTGAATCAGGTGGCAGACCATTCAAGTTTTCACCGCAATCATCCAAAGAGTTGGAAATCAAATATTCCAATGACAATAAGGGGAAGAACAATTCGAAGAGAAAGAAATCAGTGATAACTCATAAGGAAAGACCTACGTGTTTTCATTGCCAAAAAATCAGTCATGATGAATCTAAGTGTTGGAAACTTCATCCAGAAATTAAGCCCAAAAAGTTCCTTAAGGAGAAGGATGAAAAGAAGGCAATTGTAGCAGTCCAGCAAGATCTAGGTTCAGATTCAGGGGATGAAAGGAGGATAATTGCCATGGTTACGACAGGTAAAACTTTTGACACTAGTTCAAGTTCGAATACTATTGCATCTTCATAAAACAAATCCTTCAAATGAAAATAAAAGAGTTGAATTATGTAACATAAGGATAACTTCTAAGCACACAAAGATAGATACAATGTTTGACAGTGGATCACAGGCCAATCTAATATCTGAATATTTAGTTAATAATTTGGGTTTGGAGACATGGAATCATCGAAGACCTTACCCATTAGGATGGCTAAATAAATCAACTCAGATAAAAGTCACAAAACAATGTCGATTAAGATTTGTCATTACAACTAATTACATTGATGAAGTGGGATTAAATGTGGTTCCAGTAGACATATGTGGAGTTGTGTTAGGAAGTCCTTATCTTTATGATCGTGATGCAGTATTTTACAGGAGAGAGCATAAATATCACCTAAGAAAGATGGGGTTGAATTTATTGTCAGGGCACATCAAAACAAAAACCACTTGAATTGAGTTAATGCTAATCAGATGAAGCAATTAATAAGTTCAAATAAGTGATTTGTAATCATGTGTGTAAAGGAAAAACATAAGAATCAACATGACGTCTGTTCAAGTTATGAGTCTCAGCTCAAAGATAGTTTGATCAAAGAGGTAGAAACTTTTCCAGTTCTATTCAGAAGCAGACATCTTACTCATAAGCAGGGAATACAAAATGAATTACAATTGATGCCTAAAGCTCCTCTTCCTAATGTCAGAATGAATCATTTCAATTCAAGTTTGGAAATTAACAGTTACAGGGATGTAGGTCAGTATTGGGGAAAGTCAGTATTACATTTCTCTTGTATCGTGTCACTGTTTCATGTTTCATGTTTCATATCAAAGCTTTTTCTAAAGCATTATCAAAATATCCAGTACATTTCAAGGAAACTTATGCATCATGAAAAGTGCTAATCAATGGAAAAATCATTTAATAAATGAAGAAACAATGATTCAAACAAATCAACAGCTAATTCAATACTTTCAAAATCAAACTAAGTTGCAGCAGTTTTCACTTTACAGTTTGATGGGTTTATTGCAGCAAGTTCACTTAGTAATCAGGAATTAGGAAAGTATAGATGGTTTGATGTCAAAAATATCTTTGGTTGTCTTTGTCATTCCGCAAAATATATTGTTAATACATGTCAATGGTATTGAATAGTATCCTGTAGAGACTGTTTTTAAAGATGATTATGAATCACTAACTCATGGTATTTTGTGAAAAGAAATCGATTGCCAGGTTTATAACAGGTTGTTTAACCATTGTTGCAAGTTGTTCATACTGCAGATGGATGAAACAAGCCACTGATTCAAAATGTGCCATGGCCAACATCATCAGGGTCATCACTTGTAGGGGATTGATCGCATATATTGGTACATCATGAAGACAAGGTGGAAAGTGAGGGAGCTCTACCCTCATTGATTATTTGTTTCAGTCAAACTTTTGTGGTCCAAAAGCTTTCAAGTGGAGAGGATTGATCCAGGAAGATCTCATCAGATCAGTTACATAGGCTTAGAGTCATCGTCAGTGTTCAGTCCGGTGTCGTTCAGTTTCGACAGTGTTGTTTATGGTTCACGTTGTTCAGGTGATGTTAACGATTTTCATGGTGATGGTTTTGTACTTGATTGTCGACATGTGGTTGTCGTCAATTCCGCCAAGATGTGGTCGTCGATGTGTGTTTGTCATCCACTTTGTAGGATTTGGTTGTCGACGAGTTGTCGTCATGCGATGTAGCTAATGTCGCTTTGTGACATTAAGTGGTAAATGGGTTATTTTAAAAACCTAATGTAAAAACCTAGGCTTCAAACCCTAAAGCATATAACCCTAAGTTCTCAACCCTATCAAAACCTTTGTTACATTACAAAATATGTATGACTACATTTCAAACCATGTATTAGAGCCTAAACCCTAATCCTAACCAAAACCTAAACCCTAACCATATTCCAATTCAAACAATGTGTTAAACCAATACATAAAACCTATGTATCAACTCTCGGCCTAAACAAAACATTAAACATTGCAAATAAAACATTATAAACAGTCACATAACCGTGAGCCTAAACCATGCGGGGACCATCGTTCATGTGAACAGGCAACAGAGTTAACTATAGCGGAATAAGTCGTCAAGCTTGGAAACCGCATCGGAAACTATGGTAATGTGATCAGATTCAAAACCGTTAGAGTTCATCGCAGACCGTAGCAGTGTAGACCGCCAGTCGAAACCGCCGATATGTGAACAAGCTGGAGTTTCCGTCAACGATTAAATATTTCAACCAGCACACAAAGGAACCGCCAGGCTGTACTCGCGGGATATTAGCAGTGTTCACATGCATTGTCTCCCCTCTGCCCGGTCAGCGATACCGCCAACGGTTTTCAGTTATCATAAAGTTTATTTATGGGTTTTTTGTTCAGTTTGTTTTAAAACTTGATCATGGTGTTATCCTAAGGTTGCAAAACCTAATAAGACCGAGACCAACAAACTCTAATTTCAAACTTATTCATTCCTAAACTCTACCTAAGAAAGTTTGAACGTACTTGGAGGGTTTTAAAAGGAGGTTTTTCTCATTGAAGTGGACATTGGTGGTTTTGGGTTTTTGTATGCAGTTTCTAGAGGTTATAGTCGATTTTGTTTTCAGTGTAACAGGAGCATCCGGAGTCAGAATTGGGAACCATGAAAAGTGATGGAAAGCTGGTTCAAAGAGCTATCCTTTGACAGTGACCAGAAGTGCATGCATGCACATTCAATGTAGCCAATTCTCTGTGTAATCGACCTCCTCAGTTTCAATCCTAATAAAGTGATCGCCCTTCTTAAAAGCAGACCTGGAGAGGTAGACCAGCAGGGACGAACTTCGTAATCAATCTTGTAGTCTAGTATCATTGTGTATTTGTTGTTTTCTCTTCTGTTTTGCATTTCGCTAATGTTTTATCAATTGTCGTAAAGTAAATCTTCTTAAGCAGTTTTCACGATTTCAGCACATTCAATTAACATTCTATTCATTAATGGCATAATCAATTCTACATCAGTTTCAACATCTGAACATTTCAGATCACCTATTGACCTCTCTTTGCACATTTTGGGGCAATTGCTAGTAGTAATATATATGCAAAATGTAGTCATCATTTGTAATCACGAATTTATCATTTACAATAGTCATTTATATTTTTTAAGTAATAATTTCATATTTCATTATATAACCACTAATTTAATAATTTATATTTATTTCATTTACTTTCATTAATAATCATTACAAACGACTAATTTAGTCATATATTCATTTTATTTGTGTTTCTCATTAATCAATATAAACTACTAATTTAGTAGTTTTAAATTGATTTTATGTGTTCATTATTAATTAACTTAAATTAATTAATATGTTTTTGCGACTATACAATAAACAAAACAAAAACAAAAAAAATTAAGATACAATGCACATGGTCATCTAATATGAAAACACAAAATTATATATGTTAAATACAATACTCAATAATATCAAGTACAACAATAAATAATTTCAACCACATAAATTATATTATATGAAATGTCAAGTATTACAATATGAGTTTCCAACTTAATATTGGTTGGACAATAATTTACACATGAAATATTGTTTCATCAGTTCAAAACATTATCATTGGGTTGCCAAGGCATTGTAGGTGAATTCACCAACTCTAAAGACTTGACTATCAGTCTGTATGTTTGCGTCTCATGCGAGATATTGGCTTTAAAGATATCATTAGATTGGTTCTCTTCTCTCCCCCTTTCTACATTTCTCACTCTGGTTTTATTGTTCTCCTTTTTCTTCAATTCCTGCTTTTTACCATCATACTGAGTTCATTTTCTGAAAACGAAAGAAAATACAATGCAAAGTATAAGACATGAAAGACGATGAACACTAAAATATAAATTAAAATAGACTATAAAATATTTATAAGACATATACCTCAACATCAGCGATGTCAATACCATTTTTCTCCAAAATACAAGAAACTAGAACAAGAGTTCTTCAATTGTGCAATAATGACCATTATGTGGCCAGATGACCTATATAAACAAAGAAAATAAAATGTCACCATGGAAAAAAAACACCTTAGTAACTTAGTATTCAACCTTTAGGGAAAGCTTAGGCACAATCATGTCAATTAAGTTACAAGCTAAAAAACATAGACTATAGATAACTTGTGAAAACAAATAATTTGAGATATGATGTCTAACACTTGTCGTTTTATTCTCAACAACATTTCATTCTCTAACTCATGAACTTAGTCAGGTATATAGACAACATGTGCTAAAATAACAACATGAAAGTAAACTTTTCTAATAGTCATGAAAATCTTTTAACACAAAACAACTAAAAATTTTCAATCAATATCATGTAATACTAATTTCATCTTCAAGCTTTGGATATTGTTTAATGGACATTATACCAAGTATTTTCAATTTCATAGTTAAAAGAAAAAACAAAATCTAAAGAAACATTCAAAATACAATCAAACAATAAATCATGGAATGGAAATTACAATTATAAAAAAATTATTTACCTTTCCACCAATGTTTGGCATTCCTAAAACATTTTCTTGACCAAAATAACCATGGGGTGAAAGAATCACAACATTAAAAACCATAAGAATCCCTGCTATAAACATTTTCAAAGTCAATGGATCAAGGAGCTGAAGGATCTCCAATAGTAAACGAATCATATCCAAAACATGCTCGACATTATCTCCCCATCTTTTTTCCAATCTCATTTCCTATAACTTGCCGACACCAGAGTGAAGTAACAATCAAACAAAGGAAGTGACATTTGTTTTTATCTTTTATATTTATAAACTTTGATTTTCATTTCTTTTGGGAACATATTAATTCATATTTAAAGCCTCCCTTTCATGAGAATGTATCAATAAAGCAGGACATCAGAAAAATAGACCTCAATGAGATCCTCAAACAATTCCTACAATATCAATGTTTTTCCTTCTATGATATCTTGGATAGACAAGAGAACATATCTACAAAAAAAAAAACCATATATTATTGGTGTTCAAACACTGTATATGGCATATTCTTAGGCAACTTTTTAAGATGTTCCTCTGTCTTTATCAAAGGGGATTGTACTTCGATTAAACTCTTTATCATTTCATTCAGCATCAATTTCTGCAAGATAAATGTCACACATTATTCTTTTCCATTTCTCAACATTCTACAAACGATAAATTGGAAGTCACATAAAATGGAGAGAAAACCATTTTCTAACCAAAACAAACAACCAAACAAACAATGCCTCCAATCAAACTTCACGCCTCAAGATTTACTCTATCACATGCTTAGGCTAAAGGTGAGATTTTTTGAATTATCTTTAGGTCATTCATAATGGGATATTCATATGCTCACCATGATGTCAATTTGGAGCTAGAAGTAATATATAAATCCTGGTTTATATCAGTGAAATTCAAATATAATTTAGAAAAATAACATTGCAAGGTAGTGGAGAGAGAAACATCTTCATAATTAAGTTTTTCTATTTTAGTTTGATTTGAGTTGAATTTGTATTTGAATATACAGTTCTCTAAAGAAGTGAAATAGAAAGATGAAAATCAAAATAGCCCTAAAAAATTTTAATCAATTCATATTATATATTGACCCAGTGCAATGCTCAACACAATTTTTCATCTCGTCACCCTATCTTGCCTTTATATGTTTTTGTTGTTTCCATGTGATGCATTTCCCAAGGAAGCTACTAGGCACTTCCCATCATTCCAAAGTTGGTCCTCAAAATAAACTGAATTATGTAAAATCTCAAAGTCTTGTCATGTCACTTACAAGAACAAAACCTAGGTGGAGACTCGAGATGACCCAATTGAAAAACTTGTCATTTATATGTAATAATATTGATATCTTGAGAATAAAAATCCCCTTTCTACAAAAAAATATATGCTACTGGACATTAAAATCATATATGCCAAGATACTTGCAATTAAGACATTTTCCACAAACTATAAAAAGAAAAATGAACAATATGAAACCAAACCATCCATACCTTCTCTTCCAAGTCACCAAGGGCTTCATCAACATCCTGAGAAAGAACTAGAAGGATCTTCTGAAGTTATTGTTTTCAAAGGTCAAGGGGCAAAGCACATTCTTTCTATAAAACAATAACAATACATTGCTTAAGTCCTCCTTCACAAGTACCAGACCTCAATATTTCCACTACTACACTCTAGCACTGAGGTACATGGTGAATTTTTGGAAGACCAAAATGTTATCTCAAAAGTTGTCATCAATTTTCAAAACAAACAAACAGAGGTAAATCCATTCTCCACTCACTACAAATTTCTTGAATAGACACATAAACAAAAGAGAATGCCCCTAGAAATAGGACCAATGCTCCATTGATTGAATACTAAGAAATTGAGACATGGATACATACCCCATTGATTTTACATATCTTTCCATCCCTCAATAAAGAATCATATGAAATACATTTTCAGGATTCTGTCATGACCAAGTGTAAATGTTATAGTCAATGATGAAGGTTATACTAGTGCAAATTCAACAAAAATGAATTTACATCCAACCTCATAAAATAGCAATCTTTCTATGGAAGGCATAATTTCTATAGAAAATCACTTTCTTTTGGGCGTTGTTCTATTCATCAAACATGAAGATTATTAGGGGATCTGAAACAACCTTAGGAAACAAAAGTAGAGGAGTTCAAGATAAAATTATTCTCATGAGAAAAAACAACTATTTTTCATGTACAACAACAAAAAGGAATAAGGCACAAAATGTGAAGGGTATTTATGTGTGCAAGCATTCAAACCCAAATTCGAATAATACCCTGAAACGGCCTTGGCAATTGTAGATTTGCAGAAATTGAATTCACTACAAGGTTATGCTCGGTAACATAACAACCTTAAATTTGAATGCCACCAAATGACACATGGAACAGTTGTTATAAAGAAAGCATGCAGTTTAAATTTATGTTAGGGGAATCTTTGGGCCACTCTTCATTTAGTTCATTAGAGCTTCAATTGTCTTACTCTTAATGCAAGACAATGTTTTCAACTGAAAACCCATGCAAGATTAGCACCTTACCTACCTATTAAGGCCATTGCATTTCTTTTCTAAAAAAAGAAATAAAAAAGTGAGTATAAAATATTGGGTTGAATTTTTTTTGCAACAAAGTAGTTTAATTTAACATGTTATATGACTTAAACTAAGGTATAACCACGTAACTTTTAACAAACTCTACAAATATTATGTAGTTTATTGTCATTTCTATAACCAATTTACAACTAATACTTTTAAGCATATTCCTCGGTAAATGCTAGTATCTATAACTAGTCAAACTATTTAACCATTTGATACTTGTAGTATCTCCCCTACTCTTTCTTTAATTCATCATGCATCTTGTAGTCAGAACATTGTAATGTGCATTACGCCACAGGGAACTCTTGCTCCACTCTTGCTCCCTTGTTTCCTGTCTAGGAAATGTTTCCACACATAAGAAATGGGGATCAAGCATCCATGTCACATTTCCTATCCAAAAATGACCGAAACATGTTTACCGGGGTAAAATAAATAAATAAATGCAGGAGCCCCAAAGGAAATGGGATCTGGACCTATTTGTGGGTAAATAAACCCTGAAACAACAACAACAAAAAACCCTAAAAATAAAAATAAAAAACAGAAAAATTACCAACAACAATATGGTCCACCGCTGAGGTTATCGAGTGTTAAACCACCCAACAACGATCAATATTCATTGTTGTTTGCCCACCTAAATGGCACATTACTAAAAAGGGGATGAAGTTGGGTACGAGTAGCAGGGAAATTTGGCATAATAGAGATGTCCATTAATCCTAGAATCTAAAAAGCCAAAGAAAGTTTGCATCATGTAGTCCATCCCCTTGGGGCATGTTTCTAAAAGCACTTTCAGCGAGGCAAAAAATAGAAAATTCGTATTAGGCTTCAGTAGTATGCATCCCATAATTATGAATTCTTTTTTTGGAGTTGTTATTTTTAAGAACATCTCTGAAAATAATTTAATATGTCATTGCCCCATTTCCTAAAATATTGAAGTTGTCATTTCCTAAATGGTCAAAAATAGAAACCTTTGCCACTTTTTATGGGACTTTGCCGCCATGATATGGTTGAGAGTTATCAATGCCAACACTCGGATTTTGTTCAACTCTATTCAACCAAATAGTATAATATCATTAGACGCACCTATCCTCAGTGTCTTGTGATGCCTACCTTCTATTGCTCCTACCTACTATTTGGAGTTTTGGTCTAGGCCTTGTGCAACTTCCTAGTATCATAGGATGAGAAGGGTCTGTCATAATTCCAACACTGATCTCCAAGCAGAGACTAAAATGTCACGTTGCAACTTGAATAAATTAGATCATGGGATTGTTCAGCATGGCTCCAAAATACATTATTTTTTTCACTTGGAAATGTCAAATTCTCTTATTCATAATAGCAGATCTGCACCCAAAGATTACCCTATAGCTGAAACTAAAAACTAGAAACACAAATCAAACCTTCAAAAACTAAATACATAGACATAAAGATCATCAGTGTAGGCTCTGAATATCAGAGTTTCAAATCAATCCAGCAAATGGTAGTGTGTCTGAGAAATACAAAATCTACAAATCAAAATCAACAAGCTAGAAATCTGCAGTAGCAATCACTTAACTACTCGTTAACATTAAAAAGATAATTACAATAACTATTTGTTTGCTAATGTGCCATTCATCTATTTTTTTCATAGCATGAGACGGGTTCATGAAATCCAAAATGTCCCAAAATACTATCCAAGCAATGTGCCCAACATATGTCCAAAAATACTATCCAAGCAATGTGCCCAACATGTACCAAGAATAAGTAGACACATGCCAACAGATTTCATGCACACTGCTCCAAGGAGGGCTAAATTCCAAGCACAATCCTACACATAAGTCCTCAAGAGATGCACACCACATGTGCCAAGAATAGGTTGACACATGCCAAGCATACTCCTCTGTGTAAATCCTCGAGTAATACGCCCCACATGTGCCAAGAATAGGTTAAAAAAATGCCAACACATGCCAACACAATCTCTAGTATTAGGATAAGGGAAGATACAAGTCTAGTGGTCAATTAATCTACATAGAAGGGGCTCATTGCTTTTTCTGTAGCTATATATAAGAGACGGATTGCCATCCACATCACTGAATTGTGTACTATTTTTGTTTTTTTTTTTTTGATTTAATACATTTTAGTTTAGATCAAGAGAAAGCACTTATATGCACCGATGCTTTGCTAACAAAAAAAATCCATGATTGGAGGTACTAACTGTCTATCCTTATATAAGTTTGGATCTTTTTCAAGCTTTAGCTGTGATAAGCTATCCATAAATAAATGAGAAAGTCTCACACCATAAAACCTCCCACATGTTAGCAAAGATTTTAAAAAATGCCCTTCTTGGTATTTATACTAAATCAACATAGATTTGTCTCAACCCTGGAACTATTAAGCAGTGAGAGGGATTAAAAACCCAGCAACAGCCTTCTTGGTGCTTTGAAAATCCCAAGATTAAGATGGATCTATGCTACTTATTTTTTTATTTTGTTGTCAGATTTCTTTTACCATTAGGCATCAGACGTCAAATTGTTTCCACATATATATATATATATTCATGGGCTATAAAAGCACCTCCCTTCTCGTGGTGAAACATAAAGGTACATTTTTAAGATGACAAAGTATTCTTTTCCCAAGGTCGCTAATGTTCAAGGGTGTTGGTGTGGGATTTGGTAAGGGGATACAATTTTTAAAATCTGGATTCATTAGTATGCAAAGATGAGTCTAACATGTTAAAAAATGTTGTTGAGCCCAAGAATGAAATATGTAGACATTTTGTGAAGTCCAAGCAGAATTTTATTTTCTTGTTTTTCATAAACACAAACATGTAACAATCACCCACATTTTTCAAAAGCATGGCATATAGGATTGATGTTATTTTCTTGGTAAGAAAATGTAGTTTTTATATTAGCTAGGCCCAGATTGGGTAAAAATACACCCCTATACTCTGAGGGGAAGTTTTCTACATGATTTTTGGAATAGATTTCCCCACTAGAAACTCCAGGCCTTCCAATATAAACCATACCATTGACACAAACTAGACTGTTCATAGAATAGCTTTTTCTCAGAAAAAAGAGGTGTAAATTCCAACTTTTAAACAAGAGAGATCTACATTTTTTCACTGGGCTACCGATAGAATAGCTTTTGGGAACAACATTCTCTTGAAATTGCAGGGAGCATGCCCGAAAGGTCTGGAACGTTTTGTCTAAATTGTCTCGCTTGGACTGTTGTCCATGGCCTAGATGGGGGAGGGGATGCTTCCTGCAACTATGTTGCAAATAACAAATCTTAGAAATATGGAAACTCAATGAGCACTCAAACTGTTGTTTTTATGCAAAATCTAAAGAAGTACAAAAACATAGCTAACTGAAAAGTGTCAACAACAAACCGCACAAACTTACAGCACTCAAAATCACACATGTTTTTCTTTTATTGGCTAGAAGATGAAAATATCCAACATTTTTAACCGAGGGAGACCCTGAACACTTCCATAGAGAAGTGGTTTAGGGTTTATAATATTGGAACCCTGACCCTAGGTGCCTAGGATAGAGTGGCCATGATATAAGATTCCAATTGGCCAATTTGAACTCATATCTAGAATGTCTGTTCTTCTATGATTTGCTCAAGCATGTTTGGAAAATCCTCTTACACTTTTCCACTTTTATACAACATAAGAATCCTCTTTCCCTTCAAGTAAAGCTCTTGTTCTTAAGTCACTTTTGAAGATTCCTTTACTCAAATTGTTGTTAATTCGATTGTGAAATTTTTCTTCACATCTAAAAGTGAACGTGGCTCTACTAGTGATTGTCTCCAGATAATTGGTTCCTTTGTCAAAGCCAACTCTTCAAACACACGCAACCCCACCAAATCTGTTGATAATGGCCATATCTATTATAGCTCAACATGTGATACACATATCTTACTTCCATTGGCAACAATGATGTCGTATTCAACGCCCGTTACACTTAGTCAAATCACAACTTGGAGCACCCGCAACAATGATTACTCAAGTTCAAACCTAGCAAGCTTGCTCCCGAAGGTAATGTGGTTGATCAAGTCTTTAGAGATATGGGTTGTGTTAATGTGGCAACAATAATTCATGTGACAATCCATAGTGTGTTGTTAATGTAGTCCACCACCAAAATTAAGGGAGTTCTACACTTGCGAGGTGCGTCTTAGCTTTCACAATTGATGTTGCCCATCCATTTCCGACTTCGCTAGTCCATTAAGAGGAACATCAACACAAACCAACCAGACTAGTCTATTAAGAGGAACATCAGCACAACCCAACCAGAGAAACATGGGTGGAAAGTAAACTATTACTTCTTCCCCTGCAGGCCTTTGAAGTCTAAAAGTGCATGGAAGCCAAGGGAAAGAGGAGGTCAATTGATCAGACTGGAACCATAGAAGAGAGCTTGACCCTAGTCCAATCAAAAAATGAAACCAGTAGAACTATGAAATCATGGAACTCTCTACCCGGATCTCTACTCCTGAACATGGCAATATAAGAGAGAATAAATCACAAGTTCACGGTGGTTTTCAATTAGAAGCCTTCAAGAAACCCACCTCAAGCTCAATTGGAAAAGGAAATGGTCTGCAGGAGCATGCCCTCTACAATAGGGAAGAGGTCACTTAAGACCAATAAAGTGATATAATGGAGATAAGTTAATTGATTGAAGATCACCCGACAAAAAGGAACAGTGAGAAATTAGAATCGGAAATCAGAAGTTGGAGGTTCTCTACCCTAACAGTTCCCCACCTTATCTGAAATATGTTGGAACTATGTTTTTCTCTGCAATAAAAGAGGCATTTTTCCCTCTTCTCTGACCAGGGAATGGCTGGAAATAAAAAGAGTAATAAGGGCTTGGAAGCCACACATTGTGGTTCTTGAAGAATATACCGCATAAGAATTAGATGCAGATATAATAGTACGAAGAATTTGAAATGGAGGTTTCTTCGATTCATCTAGGTATTATTGTTGCCACTAGAGGAGTTTTAGTGATGCAGATGAATTTCAGTACCTATCCCATTTTAAATCCCTGGTGGATATGGAACGTCACTGCATAAAAAGTACATTCTAGAACAGTGGTAGAGTCCAAACTGAGAGTGTCAAGCAAAACTAATCAAATGAGAGAGGTATTGGTAGATGAAGAAGGATTGAACTCCTTTGGCCTCACAGAAGAATGAATATTGGCAATGTGATCAACAGTTCACTTGGTCTGATAACAGGAAACAATCAGAGACAGAATTTGTTTCTCTCCAGAAATTGAAGAAGTAAA